>CAUYPO010006557.1:0-28034 GCA_963574435.1 Cheirogaleus major | reverse complement strand
TATCTCATTGCAGTTTTGATTTGCATTTCCCTGATGATTAGAGATGTTGAGCATTTTTTCATATGTTTGTTGGCCATTATTCTGTCTTCTTTTGAAAAATCTCTGTTCATGTCCTTTGCCCACTTTTTGATAGGGTTGTTTGATTTTTCTTTGCTGATTTCTTTTATGTCTCTACTCCTTTCTCTATTTGGATTTGATTTAGCTAAACAGTCAAAGATGAAAACCTAAATATTCGAGCAGCCTATATTTCAAAGAAGTTGTAAGGGGAAATACATAAATGTTGTAGTAGTAGCTTTGACATCAGAAGTAAACTCTGAATTTAAAAAATTGAATTTCCCTGAGCAATTCCAGGAAAGAAAGTCAGACTTCTCCCAGTGACTTACAGAGGCATATGAAGTGTTTCATATGTGAAGAAGGAACCCTAAAGATTTTGGAAATCCATGTCTCACCCTCCTTCCCTATATCCCGGAAATTTGTTACCTGCAAATTTCTACCTGCTTTATGGAATAAAAACTAATATTAGGGAGTTACTATTATTTATATGTAGTTTGCTAGAAACTTAACTTTTTGTCATAAATCTTACCCCTTTACCCCCTTCACAATAACTGTTACAAGGTGGCATTTGTTGTCTTCATTTCTTAGATGAGGAAATTGCGACTCGGTAACAGAGCCAGGATTTGAATACATATTTTATAAACTCTGAAGTTTATCCTCTAATCCTAGTCTGATATATAATAGGATCACATGCAGACCTCAATGTTGACTATGCATAACAAATGCATTTTTCTTTTGTTTCTCCATTAGACAAGTGTTGATGCTCCCTGTTTGGGTGTCCTGGCAGCAGAGCTGTGTCTTTTGTGTTCCCATGCTGATTCCTCAATCACACAGCAAGCATCATTGGGACTGCATTATCTCCTCCAAATCGCAAAGTGTCAGACTGGTAAGAATGGTTCACCATCTTTTCTAAGGGTTACTAAAAATCTGTCCCTAATTATTCTACTTATGGGTCCCAAGAAAACTCTATGTCTGTGAATTTCTAAATCCTTCCCCAAGATCTATAGCTCTACTTTCTAAAACATGTTTCTTTTAATGTTTTTACCATTTTCAAAAAATTCTAATAATAGTTGGTTCTACAAGATTTATAAACTAATATGCTTAGATTAGTGTTGAGTGTTAATGATGGGTAAAGGAATGCAGGGAGAAAGAGGAATGAGAGAAGTGACCAATGGGATTTAAAAAATGAAATATATTTCTTCCTCTAGTGAGGCATCCAATAGAATACTCAAAAGATTATTGCTTTAATGGAGGAGAAGAATCAGCCCAAGACTAAAATGAATGCTGCTATGGCTTGCCTAACAAAGCATAAAAGCAAGATCTGAAACTATTTCCAAGTTACTGACCTGCATCTCAGAATAAAGGTTAAAAACACTTATAGTGTACGCCTGCTTTCGTGCAAGATATACTAACAGAGCACAGATTTACTCTATTTACTCTTCCATGAAGTAAGCTTAAGATATACATTTGGTTCTTAGTTCACTGAAATCAAATAATAGAGGACAATGTTTCTTGTGAGATGGGAAGATGGGAATAAATGAGGTGGGGTCTGTAATTGCCTGAACTTAACAACTAGAATAAGTTTCTAAGATCTAGCACAAAAAAAAGATAACCCAATGGTCCCACCAAGTTGAAGAGACAGAACTGGGAGTCCAGGGAGATGAAGATATCTAGAGTTCAAAGGGCAGAGTACCAGAGATGAGTGTGCACACACACCCATACACAAAACACTTCAGAGATGTACAGAGACATAAGAAGAGCCCCCTTTAAGTATTTAGCAGAGTACCAATGAGAACATGCCTGTTAGAAAACTGCCTGAGGCTGAGGATGGGGGAACAACAAAAAGTGATTACAGAAAAAAATCCCAGTAAGCTCACGAAGGCTGGTAATAGTGCCTATGCCTTTAAGCCAGAATTTACAACTTCATATAATGCATAAGTAATGGGGTAGGGTACTCAGAGAAATTTTGTCTCATTAGGAGAAAAAAAATTATCCCTAGTCTAAATTATTTTAGTATCATTTAACAAGGCTTAAAAACAAAATATAAAAGGATCATTACCTCCAAATATTATAATTTCTCACCAGAACAAAGCTGAAGACTACTTCTAGGAATTCAAAAGTTGCAGCCCTCAACAAGTTAAAATTAACAATCTCTGATGTCCAATAAAAAAATATCAAGCATGCAAAAATTCAGGAAAATACAACCTAGAATGAGGATAAAAATCAATCAAAACCAATCCAGAAATGACACAGATGATAGAATTAGTAGATGGGGACATTAAAACAATTACAATAACTATATTCCATTTATTTAAGAAGTTAAGAGAAAAGATGAACATGTTAAGTAGAGACAGAGAAAAAATTTTAAAAGACCCTTATTGAACCTCTATAGATAAAAGCTATACTATCTAAGAAGAAAAACTCTCTGGCAGAGATTAATAGCAATTGAAATTGCAAGAAAATAAGGTTAGTGAGCTTGCAGACTTAGTAATGGTAATTATCAAAAATGAAACAGAGAAATAAAAGACTGAAACAAATAGAACCTCAGTGAGCTGTGAGACAATCTATCAACCTAATACATGTCTAATTTGAGTCCCTGAAGGTGAGAACGTGAAGAAAGGAAAAATATTTGAAGAATAATGACTGAAAATTTTTCAAATTTCATAAAAGCTAAAACTAGTAGACCCCAAAACCCAGAAAGCACAAGAAATGTGAAGAAAACAACATCAAGGCACTGTATAATTAAATTGCTTACAACTAGTGATAAAGAGAAAATCTGGAAAAGGAGCCAAATTTAAAAAAAAAAACATTATACACAGAGGAAGAGAGGTAAGGATTGCAGCAAATTTCTCATCAAAAATGCTGCAAGCCATAGGCAATGAAGCAACATCATAAAGAAAAAAGAACTATCAATCTAGAATTATTTAAGCAGAAAAAATGTATTTTGAAATATAGATTTATAGATATATAAGAGCTGATAAAATTTATTACCAGCAGATCTATAGTATAAGAAATGTTAAGGGAAATCCTTCAAGAAAAGAAATGATGCCAGATGAAAATCTAGATCTACATAAAGGAATGAAGAGCACTGGAAATTACAACTATGTAGATAAATACTAAATTTTTCTTTCTTATTTAAATCTCTGTAGATGATAATCAGCAATTTAAAGCAAAAAATAACAACAATATAAAAGGAAAACGTGACAACAATGGCATAAGGGCTTGAAGGGGATAAATGTACAAATACTGTTTTAAGGTCCTTCTATTAGGCACAAAGTTATAAACTACCACAGGGAAGTTAACTTTAATAAGTTAAATGATATATAAACTCTAACACAACCACTAATATATTAATAATATAGCAAAGTTATATAAAATAAGCCAAAATGGTGATAAAATAAAATAATAAAAAATATTTAATTCAAAAGAAGGTAAAAAAGAGAAAAGACAGAAAGAATAGATGGCAAAAATACAAAACAGATAAGAAAAGACTTAAACCCAATCACAATAAATAAATGTTCCAAATAAAATAAAAAGGCAGAGATTCTTAGACTGAATAAAAAACAAAACTGAACTATACACTGCCTATAAGAATCTCACTTTAAATATACAAACATAAGAGTTTTTCCAACATTTTCTTCTAGCATTCTTATGATTTCCTGCCTTACATTTAAGTCTTTTATCCATCTTAAATTAATTTTTGTGAGTGATGAGAGATATGGATCCTGTTTCACTCTTCTGTATGTGGATACCCAGTTCTCTCAGCATCATATATTGAATAGGGCTTTTTCAACTAAGTGCATATTGCTTTCTGCTTTGTCAAAGATCAGTTGGTTGTATGTGGTTGGTTTTATATCGGATTCCCTGTTTTGTTCCATCAATCTATGTCTCTATTTTTGTGCCAAGGCCACATTGTTTTGGTTACTATAGCCCACTATTAATAGTATAGTTTGAAGTCTGGTGATGTGATGCCTCCAGATTTGTTCTTTTTGCTTAAGATTGCTTTGGCTATTCAGGCACTTTTCCAGTGAAACATAGAATTATTTTTTCTAGATCTGTGAAATATGATGTTGGATTTTGATGGGGATTGCATTGAATCTGTAAATCACTTTGGGTAGCATGGACATTTTAACATTGTTGATTCTACTGATCCATGAGCATATGTTTTTCCATTTGTGTCATCTGTGATTTCTTTCTTCACTGTTTCACTGTTCTCTTTGTAGAGATCTTTCACCTCCTTGGGTAAGTATATTCCTGGATATTTTTTTTCTTTGTGGCTATTGTGAAATGTATTGTGTCTTTGATTTGACTCTCAGCTTGATTGTTATTCGTGTATGTAATGCTGCTGATTGATGTACATTGATTTTGTACCCTGAGACTTTGCCGAATTTATCAATTCCAGGAGTCTCTTGCTGGAGTCTTTGGGGTTTTCTAAATATATGATGATATCATCAAAAAGTGATAGTTGGACCACCTCTTTACCAATTTGGATACCCTTTGTTTCTTCTTCTTGCCTGATTTCTCTGGTTAGGACTTTCAGCACTCTGTTGAATAGTAGTGGTAACAGTGGGCACCGTTGTCTTGTTCCAGTTATTAGTGGGAATGCTTTCAATTTTTTCCCTTTCAGTAGGAAGTTGGCTGTGGGTGTGTCATATATGCCTTTTATACTTTTGAAATATGTTCCTTCTATGCCTAGTTGGTTGAGGGTTTTTATCATGAAAGGGTGCTAAATTTTGTCAAATACTTTTCCTGCATATATTGAGAGGATCACATGATCTTTCTTTTTGCTTCTGTTTATGTGGTGAATCACAGTTATTGACTTCCATATGTTGAACTGTCTTTGCATTCCTGGGATGAAGCCCACTTGGTCATGGTGAATTATTTTTTAATGTGCTCTTGAATTTGGTTTGCTAGTATTTTTGTGGATTTCTGTATCTATATTCATAAGAAATATTGGTCTGTAGTTTTTTTAATGTGTTCTTTTCTGGCTTTGTTATCAAGGTGATACTGGCTTCACAGAATGGGTTGGGGAGGATTCTCTCCTTCTCGATGTTATGAAATAATTTCTGCAGTATTGATACCAGCTCTTCCTTGTAGGTTCTGGTAAAATTTGGCTATGAATCCATGTAGTCCAGAACTTTTTTTTGTTAGAAGCTTTTTTTTTATCACTGCTTTAATCTTGTTGCTCATTCTTGATCTGTTCAGGAGTTCTATTTCTTCCTAATTGAGTCTTGGGAGGTTGTGTGTTTCCAGGAATTTGTCCATTTCCTCTACATTTTTTAGTTTTTGTGCATAGATATTTTCATAGTATTCACCGATGATATTTTGTATTTCCATGGTATCAGTTGTCACATATCCTTTTTCATTTCTGATTGAGCATATTTGGGTTCTTTCTCTTCTATTCCTAGTTAATCTAGCAAGAGGTCTATCAATTTTGTTTATCTGTTCAAAGAACCAACTTTTTATTTCATTTATACTTTGTATTTTTTTGTTCTCTGTTTTCCATTTAATTTAGTTCTGCTCTGACCTTAGTTATTTCTTTTCTTCTGCTGGCTTTGGGTGTAGTTTGCTCTTCCTTTTCTAGTTCCTTGAGACATGTCATTAAATTGTTAATTTATGATCTTTCTGTCTCTTTGATGTATGCATTTAAGACTATGAATTTTCCCCTAAGTAAAGATTTATGAAGACTCCAGTGGCAGTCACAACAACAAAAATAAATAAATAGGACTTGATTAAATTAAGAGGCTTCTGGAGAGTTAAGGAAATAATTGACAGAGCCAATAGCCTACAGAATGGGAGAAAATATTCACAAGCTATACATCTGACAAAGGGCTAATAACCCGAATTTACAAAGAACTTAAGGAAATCAGCAAGAAATAAAACAACCCCATTAAAAAGTGGACAAAAGACATGAACATAAGCTTTTCAAAAGAAGATAGATTGGCCAATAAACATATGAAAAAATGCTCAATCTCACTAATCATCAGGGAAATGCAAATTAAACCCACAAGAAGATATCATCTTACCCCAGTTAGGATGACTTTTATTTAAAAGTCCAAAAACAATAGATACTGGGATAGATCCAGAGAGAAAGGAACACTTATGCATTATTGGTGAGACTGAAAATTAGTACAATATCTATGGAAAACAGTATGGAGATTTCTCAAAGAACTAAAAGTAGACCTACCATTCAATCCTGCAATCACACTACTGGGTATCTACCCAAAGGAAAAGTAGTCATTTTATGAAAAAGACATCTGCACTCTAATGTTCAGCACAGCACAATTGACATTTGCAAAGATGTGGAATAAACCCAAATGCCCATCAGTTCGTGAGTGGATTAACAAAATGTGGCAGATATATATATCATGAAGTACTACTCAGCCATAAAAGTAAGTGAATTAATGTTTTTGCAGCAATTTGGATGGAACTGGAGACCATTATGTTAAGTGCAGTATCTCCAGAATGGAAAATAAACACCACATGAACTCTCTAATAATTTGGAACTAATTGGTGGATACAGAAAGAAGTCAAAATTGTTCAAAATCAATAAAGGGGTACGAGGAAAGAGGGAGGGGTAAAAACCTACCTAACAGGTACAATGAACACTATTTGGGTGATCAGCACACTTATAGCTATATAAAAGCTATTCATGTAACAAAAACATTTGAACTCCCTTAATATTTTGAAATGAAAAAAATAATGTTTAAAAACATAGATTTGAATAGTCATTTCACCAAAGAAGCACAGATGGCAAAAAAAATCACATCAAATAATGTTCTATATATAATTATTAAAAAATGTAAATTAAAAATACAATGGAATACCATTAGACACCCATTAGAATGTTAAAAATTGAAAAGACTGATCATACCATGTGTTGTTAAGGATGTATAGTAACAGGAACTCACATACATTACTTAGGAGAATGTAAAATTGCATAACAACTTTGGAAAATATTATAATTTGGCAGTATCCTAAAAAGTTAAACATACATATACTATATATAATTCAGTCCTTTCAGAACTTAGTATTTGCCTGAGAGAAAACAAAGCAAATATCCATACAAACATTTACTTGCCTGTGAATGTTCATAACACTCTTATTGGTAATAGCCCAAAATTGGAAACAACCCAAATGCCCATCAGTAGGTGAATAGTTAAAGAGATTTTGGCATATACATATAATAGAATAGTGCTCATCAATAAAAAATAATGAACTATTGATACGTATGACACCATGGAGGAATCTCAATAGTTTCGCTGGGTGAAAGAAGCCAAACAAAAAAATAGTACATACTATATGACTTCACTTATATAAAATTAGAAAATATGAAGTTAACAAAAAGCAGATCAGTAATTAGTGGTTGCCTTAGAATCAAGGGCCACGTACAGGGAGTAGGTGTGAGGGGTTACAAAAGGACATGAAGAAACTTTTGGAGGCAATAGATATGTTCATTTTTTTAATTTTACTGTAGTATGTTTTCATGGGTATGTACATATACACAAACTTACCAAGTTATACATTTGAAATGTGTTATATGCCAATTATATCTACATAAAATTAAAAAACAAACAAAATCATTTAAAACTCACTTTGGAACTAAAGACATCTGTACCTGAAGCTTTTACTGAGAGCTTCTGGCTTTCCTGGTATGCTATTCCTCAGCTCTTTCAAAATGCCTTCAAATCTGCCATCTCACCAATAGACCTTCCAGCTTATCATTAGCTTTTCCAGTGCACTGAATGATGCATATGATGGTCTAAATATAATTGTTATATAGTCAATCTATTAAAATTATTTATGTTCTTCATTCACATTTCACATGACCTCTCTTAAACACTTTATAAATTCTGGATCACTGCCATCATAATATTTTATGCGAATAAACTCTGAGCATAGAGTTAAATATTCAGAAAACTTCACATCTCCAGAATTGGGCAGGAAAAGGAAACTTGAAATATAATAGCAATGTCATAGAAGAAACCAACGATTAAATGAAAACCTTAAATTATTTTTCTTAATACAGAGGATATTGAACAAAGTAAAGTTCCAGGCCATGACCGTAACTACCTCCTGCCTTCTTCTTCTGATATAGAATTCATATCCAAGGGCTTTCGAGACAAAAGTAAGATTTCTCAGGTAACTTAGTCCCTACTTTCTCCTATGGCTTTGTTTCAAATGTATTATTACTCTTAGTGGCAACTTATTTCAACAAAGTTTATATTTCTAATAAGTATTTTTCCATTTTTTAAAACTCAGTGAAGCAAAGGGTAGTGATACATAGAGCACTTTTGGTTTCCTGATTTTCATCTCTATTAATAAGAATTATGCTTATAATTCTCAAATATAACAATTTATAATACTCTATTTAATTCTTATAAAATGCTCATGAAGTAGGTATTTCCTATTTATGCTTCTTTTTGTTTGGCTAACAAATAATAAACAGTTCACTAAAAATGGGGACCTGCTGCTTATTTAGAAAAATTAACAAAGCTACCACTTAACAGACTTTTCAATACAATCATGATTTATTCTGCAAACATCATAATGACATTGTGACTTATATTTTGTGTAAAAGAGCTATTAAATGAAAAACAAGACAATAAAATAGTTTACCTCAGTACCAAGTGAATAGTTTTTACACTGTTCCAATCCTTGAGAAAACCAGGAGGCTATACAGCTCTATATATTCCCCTACTTTCTTCAAAGTACATAAGTTTATCCATAGGCTCAATTAGTCACCCCACCCTGGGGCCGAGGTAGGGCTGTCCAGCAGATGGCCTTGTATCTACACACAATGAGCCAGGAGCTCAGTAAAACTGCTAGGAAAGCCTTGCAGATTAGGTATTCTAAGCAGTGCCTTCTCCTCCCATGGCTGAGGTCATTAGAACTGTGGGAGGCCGAGGAGATACAGAAGCAATACATTTCACACTATATGATCAAAAATACCACATAGATTACATATCCGTATGCCTGATGATGCATCTTTCCAAAATCAAGGGTTATTCTTTCTTATCCACCTCACCTCAAAAATCACAAGCCTGGTTGACTCTGAACCTGTCCATTTTCAAGAAGAAACCAGGCACCTGTGTGTACATTTACTTGCCATTCTTTCTTCTTCCACACACTCCAGTGCCCTGGCATTGAAATCCTGAGTGCCACCAGTGGGCTAGTGAGCCTAGGCCTGGCAGCTTTCTCAGGTCCTCTTCCAGGTGGTTTGGGAGACTCACTGTCACCATCCCCAGGTTAGTGTCCTCTCTCGTCTGAGTTAAAGTCCATCAGGTTTGAAAAACAAGTTTGGGGGAAGGTTCCTTGGGTCTTTGTGTTCATGACCTGTTATTTAGTTCCCAATTGTGAGACCAAACCAAACCCAGTGCTAGCTCTGTATGCAGGACTAGTGGCTGGACAATCCAAGGGTAGGACTATCAGAAGTAGATGGAACAGGCGTGTTGAGAGAATCCAAGATTATAGAGACCAACAGGGTCATAGCCAAAAACAAAGTCCAAATGATGCAAATAGGAGTGTAAGCAGCAAGGTTGTTAGCCAAACGAGCTGGAAGAAAAACATCATTAAATGCAAGAAATGGATTAGGAAAGAAAAAAACAGTTCACAAACTAAGGTACTTCTCTTTTATGGAGTGACCAGTTGTAAGAGAGAACACTGTCTTGTAAAGGATCCACGGAGAGCCATGAAAGTGTCATTAACTAAAAAAATAGAAAACTTGTTCATGCACAATAAACTATTAATCTCATTCATGGATTTATAAAGTAATACATCTATTTGTGAGAAGTTCTTCATAGATGTGGGGTTTTAAAAAAGAGTGTAAGTCAAACATAGAGGAATAAAAAACAAATTGTGGAATATCAAGTTAACATCTACTACGCTGAAATTAAAACACGTAGCATCAAGAACATGTAACAACATGGTGTGACAGCAAGAACCGAGAGGACATAAAGGTGACCTCTAGGGAGTCCAGCCGCCCCTATGTGATTGACGTGTTCTTGCAGAGTCAGGTGCAGATCATAGTTTATAAAGCAGACTCTACCCTTTGATTTAATCTACTCTCATTGCTGCACCTGTACAAGACAGAAACTTTTAACTCTAAGTCTAGCACTGGGAAGTGCTTCTACAACTTTTAGATATATATGAAAGTAAAATTCTTTGTTGAGTAAACAATTATTCAAAAAGAATATTCCCACTTCCAATGATTTTTTTAAATTTAGCATCTTATATAATTAAATCTGTCTTTCTTAAACTAGGGCAAACTATTTATGATATTCAGTCCACCTCACTAAGCCTGGGTTACCCTGTTTTAGTTTTCTTCCATAGCTTTCCAAGATTACCATCTGTCACCCCTTGGCCCAAGGGGACAGGGGCTGCTGGCCATCCATTCTCACTCAGACCACAGTTCTTCCCTATTCACAAAAAATTAGCAATACTCCATCCCTTTTAAGAGGATGCAGAAAAGCTTTATTGGTGATATTGAGTACCTTTTACACTTGGGAGAGTAACTTTTTTTTTTTATGTAAAGGCAAAAAAGACAAAATCTGGCTCATTCATCTTCCATTAGCTGAGAGATCCATAGTAATGTAATTATGTTCAAATTCTATTTTCTTTTATTTTAAAATTCTTTTTATTTCAGCATATTACAAGGGTACAAATGTTTAGGTTACATATATTGCCTATGTCCCACCCGAGTTAGAGCTTCAGACATGTCCATCCCCCAGGCAGTGAGCACTGCGCCCATTAGGTGTGTATATACCCATCCCCTCCTCCCCACTCCCACCTGTCTGACACCTGATGAATGTCATTCCTATATGTGCACTTAAGTGTTGATCAGTTAATACCAATTTGATGGTGAGTACATGCAGTGCTTATTTTTCCATTCTTGGGATACTTCACTTAGCTCTATCTGGGATAATACAATAGGTGTTAGATAACCATTGCTTTTTGTGGCTGAGTAGAATTCCATGGTATACATATACCACATTTTATTAATCCACTCATATATTCATGGCGCTTAGGTTGTTTCCACATCTTTGCAACTGTGAATTGTGCTGCTATAAATGTGCAAGTGCAGATGTCTTTTTGTAGAATGTCTTTTGCTCCTTTGGGTAGATGCCCAGTAATAAGATTGTTGGATCAAATAGTAGTTCTACTTGTAGCTCTTTGAGGTATCTCCATATTACTTTCCACAGAGGTTCTACTAATTTGCAGTCCCACAAGCAGTGTAATAATGTTCCCATCTCTCTGCATCCACACCAACGTTTATTGTTTTGACACTTTTTCATAAAGGCCATTCTCACTGAAGATAAGTGAAATCACATGGTGGTTTTTATGTGCATTTCCCTGATGATTAGAGATGTTGAGAATTTTTTCATATGTTTGTGGCCATTAGTCTACTTTTTTTTGAAAACTTTCTGTTCATGTCCTTTGTCCACTTTTAGATAGGGTTGTTTGATTTTTTTCTTGCTGATTTGCCTGAGTTCTATATAGATTCTAGTTATCAGCCATTTATCAGATGTGTAGCATGTGAATATTTTCTCCCATTCTATAGGTTGTCTGTTTGCCCTTGTGACAGTTTCCTTGGCTGTGCAGAAGCTTTTTGTTTTTTTAATTTATTTCTTTTATCTTTTTTTTGTTTCAGCATATTATGGGGGTACAAATTTTAGGGTTGCATATAATGCCCTTGTCCCCCTTTTCCCCACAAGTCTAAGCTTCAAGCATGACCATCTCTCAGACGGTGCACATCTCACTCATTATGTAGGTATATACTCTTCCCCTCCTCCCCCTCCCACCTGCCCAATATCAAATAAATGTAATTCCTATGTGTCCACTTACGTTCTAATTAGTTAATACCTATTTGCTGGTGAGTATATGTGATGCTTGTTTTCCATTCTTGGGATACTTCACTTAGTAGTATGGGTTCCATCTCTATCCACAAAAATACAAGAGGTGCTATATCACCATTGTTTCTTAGAACTGAATAGTACTCCATGGTATACATATACCACATTTTATTAATCCACTCATGTATTGATGGGCACCTGGGTTGTTTCTACAACTTTGCAATTGTGAACTGTGCTGCTATAAACATTTGAGTGCAGGTGTCCCTTTTATAGAGTGTCATTTGATCTTTTTAGTAGATGTCCAGTAGTGGAATTGCTGGATAAAATGGTAGATCTACTTGTATCGCTTTAAGGTATCTCCATATTGCTTTCCACAGAGGCTGAACTAGTTTGCAGTCCCACAAGCAGTGTAGGAGTGTTCCTATCTCTCCGCATCCATGGCAGCATTTATTGTTTGGGGACTTTTTGAGAAAGGCCATTCCTACTGGAGATAAGTGATACCTCATTGAGGTTTTGATTTGCATTTCCCTGGTGATTAGAGATGTTGAGCATTTTTTCATATGTTTGATAGCCATTATTCTGTCTTCTTTTGAAAACTTTCTGTTCATGTTCTTTGCCTACTTTTTGATAAGGTTGTTTGATTTTTTCTTGCTGATTTTTGTTAGTTCTAAGTAGATTCTAGTTATCAGCCACTTATCAGATGTGTAGGATGCGAAAATTTTCTCCCATTCTGTGGGTTGTCTATTTGCTTTCTTTTTTTTTATTTCACCATATTATGGGGGTACGAATATTACAGTTATGTATATTGCCCATACTCCCCTACCCCTTTGAGTCAGAGCTTCAAGTGTGACCATCCCCCAAACGTTGCACATCTCACTCATTATGTTTGTATATAACGATCCCCTCCTCCCCCCTCCCACCTGCCCGACACCCGATAAATGTTATTTCTATATGTCCAATTACGTGTTGATCCGGGAATACCAATTTGCTGGTGAGTATATGTGGTGCTTGTTTTTCCATTCTTGAGATACTTCACTTAGTAGAATGAGTTCCAGCGGTATCCAGGAAAATACAAGAGGTGCTATATCACCATTGTTTCTTAAAGCCGAATAGTACTCCATGGTATACATATACCACATTTTATTAATCCACTCATGTATTGATGGGCACCTGGGTTGTTTCCACAACTTTGTAATTGTGAACTGTGCTGCTATAAACATTCGAGTGCAGGTGTCTCTTTTGTAGAGTGTCATTTGATCTTTTTAGTAGATGTTCAGTAGTGGAATTTCTGGATCAAATGGTAGATCTACTTGTATCGCTTTAAGGTATCTCCATATTGATTTCCGCAGAGGCTGAACTAGTTTGCAGTCCCACCAACAATGTAGGACTGTTCCAATCTCTCTGTTCCACGCCAACATTTATTGTTTGGGAACTTTTTGATGAAGGCCATTCTAACTGGAGATAAGTGATATCTCATTGCAGTTTGCTTTGCATTTCCCTGATGATTAGAGATATTGAGCATTTTTTCATATGTTTGTTGGCCATTATTCTGTCTTCTTTTGAAAAATTTCTGTTCATGTCCTTTGCCCACTTTTTGATAGGGTTGTTTGATTTTTCCTTGCTGATTTTCTGAGTTCTAAATAAATTCTAGTTAAAAGCCCTTTATCAGATGTGTAGCTTGCAAAAATTTTCTCCCATTCTGCGGGCTGTCTGTTTACTCTCTTGACAGTTTCTTTGGCTGTGCAGAAGCTTTTTAATTTGATCAGGTCCCATTTATTTATTTTTGTTGCTGCTGTGATTGCCTTTGGGATCTTCTTCATAAATTCTTTGCCCAGGCCATTGTCTAGAAGGGTATTTCCAATGTTCTCCTCTCGAATTCTAATTGTTTCACACCTAAGGTTCAAGTCTGTTACCCAGTGTGCGTTGATTTTTGTGAGAGGTGAAAGGTGTGGGCCCTGTTTCAGTCTCTACATGTGGCTATCCAGTTTTCCCAGCACCATTTATTGAATAAGGATTCTTTTCCCCAGTGTATGTTTTTGTCTGCTTTGTTAATGATTAGTTTGCTATATGAGGATGGTTTTATATCTGGGTTCTCTATTCTGTTCCACTGGTCAATGTCCCTGTTCTTGTGCCAGACCCAAGCTGTTTTAATTACTGTAGCCTTGTACTATAGTTTTAAGACTGGTAAATTGATACCTCCAATTTTGTTTTTATTGCCCAGGATTGGTTTCGTTATACGGGCTCTTCTCTGGTTCCATATGAAGCATAAAATTATTTTTTCTATATCTGTGAAAAATGATGGTGGTATTTTAATAGGGATTGCATTGACTCTGTAGGTCACTTTGGGTAGTATAGACATTTTAACAATGTTGAGTCTGCCGACCCACAAGCATGATATGTTCTTCCACCTGTTTACATCCTCTGCTATTTCCTCCTTTAGTTTTTCATAGTTCTCCTTGCAGAGGTATTTTACCTCCGTAGTTAAATATATTCCTGGGTACTTTATTTTCCTTGTTGCTATTTTGAAAGGAATTGAGTCTTTGATTTAGTTCTCACTTTTACTGTTGTTGGCATATATGAATGCCTCCGATTTGTGTGTATTGATTTTGTATCCTGAGACCTTACTGAATTCATTTATCAATTCAAGGAGTCTCTTGGTTGAATCCTTGGGGTTTTATAGGTATAATATCATATCATCAGGAAAGAGTGAGAGTTTGATCTCTTCTGCTCCCATTTGCACGCCTTAATTCTGCTTTCTTATCTGATTGCGGTAGGAAGGACTTCCAGCACTATGTTTAATAGAAGTGGAGATAGTGGGAAATCCTGCCTTGTTCCAGTTCTAATTGGGAATGCTTTCAATTTTTCCCCATTCAGTATAATGTTGGCTGTGAGTTTTTCATATATATCTTGTATCATTTTAAGGTAATCCCCGTCTATGCCTATTTAGTTAAGCGTTCTTATCATAAAAGGGTGTTGAATTTTGTCAAATGCTTTTTCTCTGTCTATTGAGACGCTCATATGGTCTTTGGTTTTGCTTCTGTTTATATGGTGAATTACATTTATAGATTTGCGTATGTTGAATCATCCCTGCATCCCTGGGATGAAGTCCACTTGGTTGTGATGGATTATTTTCTTGATAAGAACTTGGATTCGATTAGCTAGAATATTGTTGAGAATAAAATCAGTCTTTTTTGCAGAGACACTCTGGCTGGCAGTTTTTCTCGTTCACCATCTTGCTCTGCCTTCCCCCTACATGCATACTTCTTTTCATACATATTTCTTGCCATTGTTTATTGTATCGCTTTAATAATGTGAGGCTTTTTGTGTGAAATATTTTAAGCGTACAGAAAATTTTAGAGAACAGTATAATAAATATTCACCTACCAATCATGTTAAATCACAATATTTTGCTACATTTCCTTTAGATTTTTTAAAGAAATGCATTAATAATAAAATAGTACAGCTGTAATTGAAATCCCATGTGTAGCCTTTAGGGAAAGTTTCAAGACTTCTCTGCTTGGTGTAGGGCTGGCAACATAATTTGCAGGACTCAGTGCAAAATGAAATATGGGCCTTCTTTTTCACAACAAAGAAAAAATTGTCATTAAATATACAAGCATATTAAGCTTTTTCTTTTCCTCCATTCATTCTCTCTCTCTCTCTCTCTCTCTCTCTCTCTCTCTCCCTCTCTCATCTTAATGGTGTTTTTATTTGCTATTTAATGTCTTTCTAACTAAAAAACAACTAAAATTTTAAATTATTAGCCCAAATTTTACTATATATATTTATATTGTGCAATGCCAGTTATAAACATAAAATAAGAGAACTTAAATCATATGCAGAATCACCAAAGTAATGCAATTTGTATTTTGTAGTTCACATATGTGTATGTGTTTCATTGTTACCAAAGGAGTGGGAACACTGCACAAAACTAATTCAACTGTTTTCATCTCATTCATTTCTTGTCATTCACATGTCCTACCCACATTCTCTACCTTCAGCTTATTGATGACTAAGGAAAGACTGAAAGTAAAAGGATTTATGGGCTGCCATATCATACTGTATTTGCGTTGTTTTCTGTTCCATTGTTTTGATTTTCTTTTTTAAACACTTGAATTATTCTTATGTTTTATGTTTCTTATGTTTTCTGTACTGAGCTTATATGTTTCATATAATAAATTCTACGCTCCTAATATAAACTTATTTAAAAAGGGGCATTTTCCCACTATCCATAAATGCACATATTTAGTAGTCATCCAAATAAATATTTTGCATTATGTAGTCAAACATATAAATATGCTTTCTGCTAGTGCTTATTTGAGTGTTAATTGCTACCTTGGTCATTCTGAGAAGGAGTGAATTCTTATGTCCAAGAAATGCCATAGTTTAGAGGTGACCATGGAACAGGAGAGTCTTGTTGATCTGTGAAATTTCTCTTCCAGGTTTCTAAGATTGTGGATGTTATTTATAAGCAATTGTGTGAAAATTCTGCTCCCAGTATGAAACATGCTATGTTACATGTCATTACCTTGCTGATACGCACTTCACCCAAGAAGATCATCTTTCAACTTATGGACTACCCAGTCCCAGCAGACGAGTAAGGCACTCCCTACATCCTGCCCCTTCCATGAGGGTTTGTTCACGGGCTCCACATCACAGATGGACCTGGGCTCGATTCTTGATTTATCATGGTCAGGACTGGTTTCTTTTTCTGAAAGAGAAAATCTATTTTTGCCTCATGTAGGATGATTGTAAGGCTTAAATAAGATCATATATGTTATGCATATCCACGTACAATACCTGACACACAGTAGGCCTGTAAGAAATAATCAATGTCACTAATATTTATCTGAGGCTTTAAATTATGTTGTGTTGCATGTCCCACAGAAACAAACCTCTCCTCAAAGTGATGCTAGGTTTTTATTCCCATTTGTGAATTTAATCATTTTTCTTTAGGAAATAAATTCATACAAGTGTTTTTCTTATTTATGAAGGACAGATATAAGATGTGTCTACTCACCAATAAAATAACAAACATTAAAAATTCCCAGACATAATTGGAAGTCATATGTCTGAGCCTATGGGACTGTACGATCTAACAGGCACATTAGAAGCACTTAGAAAATCACATCACTCCATTTATACAGTTTGTACATTGGAGAGGCAGGTATTGCTTCTCTACTATTAGGTTGGTGCAAAAGTAATTGCGGTTTTAGCATTGTTGAAATTTGCTGTTTGATTTGGAATACATTTGAAAATAAATGTGGTTATGTTATGCATTATTTTTTTATTTATTTATTTACTTATTTATCTTGAGACAAAGTCTCACTCTGTTGCCCAGGCTAGAGTGCCATGGCGTCAGCCTAGCTCACAGCAACCTCAAACTCCTTGGCTCAAGCAATCCTTCTGCCTCAGCCTCCTGAGTAGCTGGGACTACAGGCATGTGCCACCATTCCCGGCTAATTTTTTCTATTTTTGGTAGAGACACGGGGTCTTGCTCTTGCTCAGGCTGGTCTCGAACTCCTGAGCTCAAAGGATACGCCGCCAAAGGATACGCCCGCCTCGGCCTCCCAGAGTGCTGGGATTACAGGCGTGAGCCACCGCGCCTGGCCGTAAATTCATTTTTAATCTAATATCAGATTCAAACATAATGATTAAATTAGCAGTTACCAAAATCATTGTCATTGGTTTGGTGACATAGATGCTATGGAAATTTTCACTTAAAATATTCTTTGCCCAAACATCCCATATGAGATTCACAGCAAACTTTATCTTTGTGTCACACTCTTTGTTGTTTACTGTGCTCCTATCACTTGTCAGCCTTTTGGCTAAGATCAAGGACTCCTGTTATGCATTCCAAGTAACTTGCATAAAATGCAGATGGGGTGGAAAGCACAAAGGGTGGGTGTTGCAAACTTTTATGGGTCTTCCAAATACCATAATAGGTATTAGGAGGGTTTTCAAAATAAAGTGAAGTAGGCAAGGAGATAATAGTATGCCTTTTTATCAGACAAGGAAGCTAAGTTTCATGATGCATATAGATTTTGCATCACTACCATGTTCCTGGGACTGTTATAGGCTCTTGGATACAGTAGTGAATAAAACAAAATGCACTGTCTTCATGAAACTTACATGTAAAACAGGCAGTAAAAAAATAAATATATAGTATGTCAGACAGTCATAAGTATTATGGGGGAGATAAAAAAAGAAAGGAGATGGGGAGTATTATTTAATAGGTGGGGGATAGAATTTTGATTAGAGGCAGTCAAGGAGGGCCTCACTGCGATAGTGGCATTTTGAGTGAAGTCTTTAAAGAAGAAGATGAGTGAACCATGGGAAAGAGCTTTCTATCCAGGACAAGCATTTTCTAGGCAAAATTCAAAGGTTTTTAAGTGAAAGCTTGCCTGGTATGTTTAAGGACCCTCAGAAGGTTATAGTCAGTTTTTTTTTTTTTTTAAAGAGACAAGGTCTTGCTCCATCATGCAGGCTGGAGTGCAGTGGCATGATCATAGCTCACTGCAGCCTTGAATTCCTGGGCTTTAAGCCATCCTCCTGTAGTAGCTGGGACTATAGGTGCATGTCACTATGTCTGGCTAATTTTTTTATTTTGTGTAGAGACAGGATCTTGCTCATGTTCTGCCTGGTCTCAAACTGCTAGCCTCAAGTAATCCTCAGCCTCCCAAAGTGTACTCAGGTATAAATAGCTTAAATTATGAACATTTCTAAATTCTAAGATTCTAAAGGATTTAAAGAAATTTATATAATGGAAAGGTTTTTCTTCATCTCATTTTACTTGGAGAAGTAGATTTTGTGTTGAGTCATTTACAATTGTCAGATTTCAAATGAGGAGTCACTTTATAGATTAAAAATGGGATTGTTTGATTCATTACACAATTATGTAGCACCTAATCTCTTAAATAGATCAATAATGGGAGTGATGTTCGAGCAATACGACCTGGGCAAAGGCAAACTTCTGAAAAGAAAGTGTTGGACAAAGAGAAAAAAGGTAGGAATATTAGCAATTATTATAAACTTTGATGCTACCACAGCAAGAATTTAAAAATTACAGAGAACATTTGATTTGATTATTTTTTTCCACAGTTGTACAGCCTGTAGTGCCCATGTCGGTGAGAATGACTCGATCAGCTACTCAAGCAGCAAAGCAGATTGCTGGAACAGTCTCATCTACCACAGCAAGAAAGCCAGTCTCAAGAGCTACTATTGGTAAGAACTATTTCTTAATCAGTGACTGAACAAGAATGTTTTGGTCCTTGAGGTTTTTGTGTTCAATGTTTAAAATTATCATGTACTTCTTTGAGTAGGAGAGGAGGAAATGGAAGATTCCAGTTCCTAAAGATAGGTTCTATGCCCTGACATCCAATTAGAACATGGTGGGTGCCCAAACACTGAAGCACCTAAAGATGGAAGCAGTGCTTCAAAGTGAAAAATTAATGGCCCAAATAAGTCATAGTTCATTCATTTGGTGGAATACAATGTAGCCATGAAGAACAATGTTATAAAAGAACACTTAATGACACGGTTCATGATATATTAAGTGGCAAATAAAAACAAGTCATTCTCTGAACAGTAGGATCACAATTCTAAAAAATATTAATGGTATGTGAATATGGGGACATAGGAAAAAACTAAAAAAAAATACCTAAAGTGTTAACTGAATAATGGAATCTTAGATGATTTGTTGTTGTTGCCCTCTCTGTGCTTTTCTGTATTTTCCTAATTGTCTATAATAAACATATATAGGCTGCACGTGGTGGCTCACACCTGTAATCCTAACACTCTGGGAGGCTGAGGCGGGTGGATCATTTGAGCTCAGGAGTTGGAGACCAGCCTGAGCAACAGTGAGACCCCGTCTCTACCAAAAGTAGAAAAAATTAGCCGGGCATGGTGGCACATGCCTGTAGTCCCAGCTACTCGGGAGGCTGAGGCAGGAGGATCTCTTGAGCCCAGGAGTTTGAGGTCACTGTGAGCTAGGCTGACGCCATGGCACTCTAGCCCATGCAACAGAGTGAGACTTTGTCTCGGGAAAAAGAAAAAAAAAGTACAGGTTGAGCATCCCTAATCCAAAAATTGAAAATCCGAAATGTTCCACAATCTTGCCAACATGATACTCAAAGGTCATGCTCACTCATTGGAGCATTTTAGATTTTGGATTTCTGGATTAGAGATACTGAACTGTTAAGTATAATACAAATATTCCAAAATCTAGAATCTGAAACACCTCTGTCCCAAGTGTTTTGGATAAGAGATAGTCAACCTGTATTTGGTACTCAGATGAAAAGGGTAAAACACCTTTGTTTTGTTTGGTTTATACTTGTCAGGAAATTTCATTTGTTTTTAACATACTTTATAATATGGCTTTTATTCATAAAAATCCTTTAAGACTTACATTCTTATTGCCTTCTTTTCCTTTCCGAAATGACCTAGTACTTTATTTTTTGAGACAGAGTCTCATTCTGTTGCCCTGGCTGGAGTACAGTGGCACAATCATAGCTCACTGGAGCCTCAGCCTCAGATCCCTGGACTCAAGCTATCCTCTTGCCTCAGCCTCCCCAGTAGCTGGGACTACAGTCACGTGCCACCACACCCAGCTAAGTTTTCTGTTTTTTGTAGAGACACAGTCTGGCTATGTTGCTCAGGCTGGTCTTAAACTCCTGGGCTCAAGCAATCCTCCCACTGCAGCCTCCCGAACTGCTAGGATTACAGGCATGAACCACTATACCCAGCCTTTTAAAATTAATACTCTTAATACAGTGTTCTATTTAGTCAAAATGGATATCTTATTTTATTTTTATTTAGATAACGAACCAGAAAGAAAGGCACCAAATAAAGGAAGACCTGCCAAAACGATAGAGACAAAACCTGAGAAGGTAGAGTATAAACATCTGTTTATTTCTAGATGCTTTGAAAATCTCATTGCTCCTTTCATAAAGTTGAAATTAAGCATGCAGAACTGCTTCATGAGGTTAACCTACATGTGTATTTAAACCTTTTGAACCATAAGAAAGCATCAAGAGGATTTACTGTGGTGGTATTACTGTTTTTCAGGTATCCTATTCTCCTAGCCTTATAGGTAGAGAAAGCATAATTTGGTTAACAGAAGATAGAGAAAAATAAAAACACAGCTGAGAGAAACCTTTATATGGGAATTAACTAAGAGATAGGATTGAGTAGGGTGAAATGCATTGACTTTGGGTTCAAGTAAGCCTGGGTTTGAATATTGTTTCTGCTTCCAATTAGCTGCATAATATTGGGCAATTATATAACTTATAAGTTTGTTTTTTTATTGCTAACATGGAATACCTACATAGAGTAGTTTTAAGATCTAAATAAGCTAACATTTCTGCCAGCATCTAGCATAGGTCATTTTGTTTTTGTTTTTAGTAGAGATGGGGTCTCGCTTTTGATCAGGCTGGTCTCCAACCCCTGAGCTTAAGCAATCCTCCTGCCTCGGCCTCCTAGAGTGCTAGGCTTACAGGCATGAGCCACTGCCCCTGGCTTAGCATAGTTTTTACTAAGGTCTTCAAAAAAGAGGCACCATTTGAGGACCCAACCCCTTGGTTTATAATCTGTGGTATAATTCCTTAACCTTAAAAAAAAAGTATGCCAAAGATTAAGTACCTGGCTAGATTCTTAATAAAAAATCAAACACAGATCCTCCAATGAAGACAACATAAGGTGAATCTTTCCAGTTAAAGCAGCTGGACCTCATAGCTCCTCCCTTGAGATTTATTTCCATCTTAAGGATTATCACTAATTTTTACTTTCACTGTCATGCTGGCCTCAGGGATGGTGTTACCACTCAAACTCTTGTACAGGTTGAAATACCCTGGTTCTAGCTCAAATCTCATTAAAAATCAGACCCTTAGAAACTCTAAAAATTATTAATATGTTTAAATACCAAGTGACAATTAAATCAACTTGAAGAAATCTGCTTTGTATTTTATGTGATTAATCTTTCTATGTCACACTGAAAAATACTGCTCTTGTGATAGGGTTATTTATAATCTAAGTTTATTTAACAAAAGGATTTGGTTCTTAACAATAGTAGTCATTCAATAAACGTTAGATTTCTAATTGTCAAACCATTATAATTATCAGCATAATTTAAGTAAAAAGATATGTATTTGTCGAATACATTTTACCAGGTTAATTTTCTTATATTTTAATTTGTTGTAATGCCTAAGAGGTATTGTTTAGTCTTTTAATAAGAACTGGTTCTCTGTTCCCAGATCACAGCAATGGTTTAATGTAGCTGGTCTTCTGATTCCGTTTTATACATTTAATTTATGTATTTTTATCTCTCAAATTATGTACAGGGAACATATATTTCAATTGTCACATTATCAGGCCTGTACAAATTGGTTGAATGTATCCATAGAAGAGATAAATTCTTACTCCACTGTGTTTACTTACATCCTAGGGTATTTCTTGCAAAATTGATAGTGAAGAAAATACTTTGGATTCACAAATTAGTATGACAAATGGAATAGATCCAGATGGAGTCTCATCAAAAATGGAAAACTTACCTAAGGCTAATACTGCAAAAAGGAAAGGGAAGAATTCCTTTGCACCTAAAGATTTTATGTTTCATCCACTGGATGGTCTGAAGACTTATCAAGTAACACCTATGACTCCCAGAAGTGCCAGTGCTTTCTTGACACCCAGTTACAACTGGTCTCCCTTGAAAACAGAAGAGTAAGAATATAATCTTAATTAATAATAAGTCCCTTACTAAAATGGGTAACGAATGCCTTTCTTAGATTTGGCCTGTGCTTTTTAAAAGTTATTACTTGGTGAACTATGTTAATTAGAAATCATGAAAATTTGTTCTTTTAAAAAAACTCTTCAGAAGGCTACAATAATAGATTTGACATTTTAGGTATTTCCTATGCATTGTTATTTTTGCTGTACAATTTGTGGGTTTTTGCTTTTAATAAGTGAATTATGACACAAATTTTTCAAAAGAAGAAAATTGCTATAATACTGTAGTTCAGATATGACTCCACCCCCCTTTGTTTTTCTGGCTGAGTAGTACTTTAGAAAAACTACCTCCATATCAATTAAAAAAAAAGAAAGAAAGAAAAACTACCTCTAAAGACAAAAATGATTAACTTGCAAAATGAGGGGGAAATCAGTTGGAATCTTTAAAGGAAAAAGCAGGACATTTTGTAAATACACCTGGCAGCAAATATACTAGAAACTGCTCAGCAGCATCCAAGACTATTAAGTGCTTATGTACCATTAAGAGATCTTCAAAATCTTTGAATCTCATTATAATTAATTAGTAAAGATGGATGTTCACACTGTAGGTGTTTAAAATTCTCCCCCTACCAAATAAATATATTTTTAAAAGTTAGAGATGTTTCTGTATTATCACTGGTTAATAAAAAGCAACACAATGTTGAAACCCTTCAATTAGATATATGGGGTTCATGTTTAATGAAGTATATTTTTGCTATTGTTTTTAGTGATAAGACTCAAGAAGCAACAAAAGAAATTTTGGCACTAAAATGTAAAATTTACGCTACCAAGACAGTACAGCAAGATTCAAATAGATTACAAAGTCCTTTGAGTTCTCTAACAGTTTGGAATGAAGGTAGAGTATTTCAATTAAATTTTTACTCACCTTTCTGGATTATTACTTCTCAGATTTCTTTAGATCTCTTTTTCACCATATAGTTCAGGGGTGTAACCTCAGGGTTAGAAAAGATGGGAAAGCATGGATAAAGATAGAGTTGAAATGAAGAGTACAGACTAAGAAGAGAGGGACAATAAATGTAAATTGGAAGAAATTAAAAATATTGAGAGCCACTTTAGAAATATGAGTGAAATAATTGAGGCAGAAATAAAATTTTAAAATTTAACATTGAAAAAGTTGAAGGATCTAAAAAAATGTGTTTTTGTGGAGGATGTCATTTTAGGAACTGCTGCTTTGAAATTCATATGTAATATTTTCTTTATAGAACATGTCTTAAATCATAGTGAAGCTACAACTAAAAATTCAAATGGCATTCCAATAAAAGAGGTCTCATCACTTGAAATAAATGAAGGACAGATATCTCAGCCACAGCATGATGTGCCATATTTCAGGTTTGTCTGTTTGTTTTTAGTGTAAGAATTTTTTATTGATGTCTAGACATTTAAAACCAAAATTCAAAATTAGGGGCTTGTTCTATCGCCCAGGCTGGAATGTGGTGGTACAATCATAGCCCACTGCAACCTGGAACTCCTACACTCAAGTGATCCTCCCAGCTCAGCCTCCCAAGTAGCTAGGACTACAGGCACATGCCACCATGCCCTGCTAATTTTTAAAATATTTTATAGAGACAGGATCTGGCTCTGTTGCACAGCCTGATCTTGAACTCTTAGGCTCAAATGATCCTCCCACCTTGGCTTCCCAAAGTGCTGAGATTATAGACAGGTGTGAGCTGCCACACCCAGGCTAAATGAAAATATTTTTACCCTTAATATAACAGGTGAGTTAGGGAGAAACTGACTTTAGGTGATTTTCACTTTTTTTTTTTTTTTTTTTATAGACAGGGTCTTGCTCTGTTGCCTTGGCTAGAGTACAGTGGGATCATCATAGCTCATTGCAACCTCCAACTCCTAGACTCAAGTAATCCTCCTAAGTAGCTTGGACTATAGACGTGCACCACCATGCCCGGCTAATTTTTCTATTTTTAATGGAGACAGGGTCTTACTCTTGCTCAGGCTGGTCTCAAACTCTTGGCCTCAAGCTCATTTCATCCTGTAAAACTGAAACTCTATACCCACTAAACCATAACTTCCCATTCCTTTTCTAGCCCCTGGCAAACACATTCTACTTTCTGCCTCTATGATTTTGAATATGCTATCTCATATAAGTAGAATCATATAGTATTTGTCTTTTTATGACTGGCTTATTTCACTTAGCATAATATCCTCAAGTTTCATCTGTGTTGTAGAACATGTCAGAATTTCCTTCCTTTTTAAGGCTACATATACATACATAAACACACACACACACACACACACACACACACATTTTGCTAATCCATTCGTCTGTCAACGGACTCTTGGCTTGTTTCCATGTTTTAGACATTGTTAATAGCTATGAACATGGGTGTGCAAATATCTTTTTTTGACCCTGCTCTCAGTTCTTTTGGCTATATACCCAGAAGTTGAATTTCTGGATTATATGGTACTTCTGTTTTAAATTTCTTGAGGAGCTGCCATAATGTTTTCTATAGCAGCTGTAACATTTTACATTCTTACCAACAGTGTACAAGGATTTCAATTTCTCCACATGCTAGGATGCTTTTTATATAGAAACAAACTTTCCATAGGCCCGGATTTCCCAACTTTAGCCTCACTGACATTCAAGATTGTATACTTCTCGTTGTGGGGATCCATCCTGTACGTTGTAGGATGTTTTGTAGTGTCTCTAGCCAACAACTCTCCTCCAGTCATGACAAACAAAAATATCTCCGGACATCACTAGATGTCCCCTGGGGGGCAAAATTGACCCTAGTTGAGAACCACTGCATTTAGACAAGCAAACCCTAATAATTAGAATCTGTGAGGCTCTATCATTGTAATCAGATTTAACAGTCTTTAGCTTCAACTTACTCTTGACAGTTGGGTTGGCCTTAGTTTCATGGACAATAACAGAGAATCTAATGCATACTAACGAATGGCTGACTCTTAACAGCCTCTAAAAAATGAGAGCGGAACAAACTAGAAATGTGGGTTCTTAGTATCATCTACACATAAGTTTTAGATGTCAAAGGATGGACGTACACATGGTATCAATTTGTATTTATGGATTTTAATAAATCACAGTTCATAAAATAATTAAACATCAACTCTGGAAAATTAATATTGTGCCTACCTTTTATAACTTCCAAATATTATATATCATAGTGTCATAATGCTAATACTTAGATCCTAGTGTGAGAAATGCTTGTAAAACTGAAATGTATGTCATAATTTTAGAAATATCCTCCAGTCAGAAACTGCAAAATTAACTTCACATTGCATTGAGTGGGACAAGAAGCTTGAATTGGACATTCCAGATGATGGTGAGGAAATATACTTTTCGATGTTTAGCTTTGTTACTTATAATATGACTATGTTTATCTAAAACATAAAAATCTAGTATTGTCCAACTTTATAGTTTCATTATTATGCAAAATAGCAAGAATTTTTCATATCTCCACATATGTTCCCTAGTATCTCTGTGCTAAAATTGTATATGACTTAAAAAATATAAGTAATTAGAATATTGACTGTTATTCCTTTAACTTAGACATCTGTCTATTATTAATTTTTTTATATGACTTCATGGGTGATGTCAATATCTGGTATTGCTTATACAAAAATATTTTGTGAATGAAAATTATCTAAATCGATATGTAAAAGATTTTCTGAAAAGTTCCTTAATCTTATCTGGGGAAGCTGTTAAAAAAAAATTGTTTTTGTGCTGTCAGTGTGAAGTCCTTCTTAGATACTTATATGCAATGAGTTGTTTGAGGTTGAATACAAGGAGAAGTAGAATGCTGTTTGTGTGCATTATGTATGAGAGTGTATATTGCAAATTTAGATCAGGAATTGAAGCAAACAGTTAATACTCAGTATTTGTATGACAAAATTTTGTGGTAGATATTTTTTGTTTTGCTTGAAGAATTTGACTCCATAAAGATATTTGGGGTGAAGTCTTACCAGTTGCCTGGCTTGCAATAAAAGGTCCTATTTTGTCCTTTAACTTTAAAAAACCTCTTATTTTCTTTAGCTAAAGATCTTATTCGCACAGCAGTTGGTCAAACAAGACTCCTTATGAAGGAAAGGTTCAAACAATTTGAAGGACTAGTGAATGATTGTGAATATAAACGAGGTGAAAAGGAAACTACCTGTACAGATCTGGATGGATTTTGGGATATGATTAGTTTTCAGGTATGTAGTTAAGTATTTCAAATATATTTTCTTTTTCTTTCTGGAAACAGTGTAACAGTAGTAAAATGGGGTAATGGTAGCTGCTTAGGTACCTAGAATATTAAATGAGATATTAGGAAGCCTTCTATTTAATTATATTCTTAGAGAGACAGTATCTTGCTCTGTTGCCCAGGCTGGAGTGCAGTGATGCAATCATAGCTCACTGCAGCCTCGAACTCCTGGGCTTAAGCAATCCTCCTACCTCAGCATCCTTAGTAGCTAGGACTATAGGTGCAGACCACCAGACTTGGCTACAAAGCACTTTTATAAACTGTAAACACTAACTAAATTTTATGATTGATGTCTTGTTCTCTCCCATGTTGTCAGGATAATTTCTATATGGGTTGGAAATTGAGATTATATTCAACTCTTGAATAGTATATAATAATTCTTCATGTGAGAAATGAGTGAATCTAATCTATAGTAGTTCAGTTCACCTAGCAGTTATTGAGTTCCTATTGTGTGCCAGGCTTTTTTTTTTTTTTTCTTTGAGACAGAGTCTCACTTTGTTGCCTGGGCTAGAGTGCCGTGGCCTCAGCCTAGCTCACAGCAACCTCAAACTCCTGGGCTCAAGCAATCCTTCTGCCTCAGCCTCCCGAGTAGCTGGGACTACAGGCATGCACTGCCATGTCCTGCTAATTTTTTCTATATGTTTTTAGTTGGTCAATTAATTTCCTTCTATTTTTAGTAGATATGGGGTCTCGCTCTTGCTCAGGCTGGTCTCGAACTCCTGAGCTCAAGCGATCCTCCCACCTCAGCCTCCCAGAGTGCTAGGATTACAGGCGTGAGCCACTGCGCCTGGCCCAGGCTTTGTATTAGGAGTTGATAAAAAGGTACATTTCCTGTCCCAGAGGAGTTTGTAGTTTGATTAGTGACTGAGACAAAGCATTAAGTTCTAATCTAATATTACAAATACTATGATAAAGGAAATCACTATGAGAGTGAAGAAATGAGGGAAGTTGACATATTTTAGGTTTTTTAGTTCATTTTAGAAATAAGCATATAAAATATCATTTCAGGCCAGGCACAGTGGCTCACACCTGTAATCCTAGCACTCTGGGAAGCCAAGGCTGGAGGATCACTTGAGGTCAGGAGTTCGAGACCAGCCTGAACAAGACCCCGTCTCTACTAAAAATA
>CAUYPO010006548.1:0-20066 GCA_963574435.1 Cheirogaleus major | reverse complement strand
TGTGATTTTTACATTTGCCTTTTTTTTTTTTTTTGAGACAGAATCTCACTCTGTTGCCCAGGCTAGAGTGCCGTGGCATCAGCCTAGCTCACAGCAACCTCAAACTCCTGGGCTCAAGCAATCCTTCTGCCTCAGCCTCCCCAGTAGCTGGGACTACAGGCATGTGTCACCATGCCCGGCTAATTTTTTCTATATATTTTTAGTTGGCCAATTAATTTCTTTCTATTTTTAGTAGAGATGTGGTCTCACTCTTGCTCAGGCTGGTTTCGAACTCCTGACCTTGAGCGATCCTCTCGCCTCGGCCTCCCAGAGTGCTAGGATTACAGGCGTGAGCCACCACGCCTGGCCTACATTTGCCTTTAATCCACTTGAATATATTTGATGTTGTTGTAGGATATGAAGTAGGAATTTAATTTCTCTCTTTTTCCAAATGGATAGTCAGTTGTTCCAGTATTCTACCCTTTCCATTGGAAATTATATACTAGTATTTATTTCTTTTTATCTATAGACTTTATATTTATTCGTTTGATCTATTATTTCACCAGTACCACACTGGGGTTTTTCTTTTCTTTTCTTTTTTCTTTTTTTTTGACACAACACCTAGCTCTGTTGCCCCAGGTAGAGTGCAGTGACGTCATCATTGCTCACAGCAACCTCAAACTCTTGGGCTCAAGTGATCTTCCCACCTCAGCCTTCTGAGTAGCTGGGACTACAGGCAGGCATGCACAACCGCAGGCTCATTTTTTCTATTTTTGGTAGAGACTGGGTCTTGCTCTTGCCCAGGCTGGTCTTGAACTCCAGACATCAAGCGATCCTCTGGCCTTGGCTAGGATTACAGGCGTGAGCCACTGGGCCTGGCTCACTACACTGTTTTAATTGCTACAACTTTATCACTTTTTAAAATACCTTTGAATGCAACCTTATTTATTTCTTCTCTCTTTTAAAATGTTCTGGGAAATGATGCTTATCTATAGCCTCTTAATTTATTTTAAAATGTCAGGAAAAAGCAAAAACAATTTTTTCAAAACTACTGCCTTAAAACTGATATTTGTTAAAGAATCATATGCTTTTGGGGAAAACTATGTTTCTTCTCCTCTTACTAATAATGGCAATCATACAGTAATAACAGAGGCCAAATGGTGGGAGGAACCATACTGACTTTGAAAACAGCCAGTCCTAGGTTTGAAACCTGACTTTGTCATTTGTTAGCTGTGTGCTGTGAGCAAGTTAATTAATCTTTATGAGTCCAAGTTTAGCCATCAATAAAAATAGGGATAATAATGCCATCCCTATCTTACAGGGCAGTAAGAGGATTAAATGAGACAGTGTTTGTTAACACAGAGTATGTCATTGCCATCAAAGAAGGAGCTTAATAAATGCTAATTTCCCTTCCCTTCTACTGGTGTAGGATGTATTGTTTGTAAAACGGTTTTATATACATCATCTCATTTGACTCACAAGAGTCTTGACTCACTGGGAATCATATGGTTTCTGTGGTGCTGAATTACATGATGATATGATGATGATGTAATGGATATGAAATGATGAACTTAGAAAATATTGTGTTTTTTGTTTTTACTTAAATACATCTGAAACTTTTGCTGCATATTTAAACATGAAATTATTTTAAATAATGACTTGAGGTGGCAATATTTTTTTTCCTTTTTCAACAACTTGGTATATGTAAATAAGAATACTTGCTTGGTATACTATTTTTTTTCTTTTTTTTTTTTTAACTTTTATTAGTATTCTTTTTTTTCCCAAAGTCCACATGTCAGTGCTACTTGGATACTATTAATGTACATATTTTTGGAAGCATACCTATTTTATAAAGCAAAATCCATGAGTATGTCTTATGTTTGTAGTTTAACTTATCCAGTTTCAACTGTGTTAATAGCATTTGATTCCTATTACATTAAACATGTTTTTTAATTGGAAAATTAATAAGAAACCCATTTTCTTCTCAGTTGAGTCACAGGTTAAGGCTGATATTAAATTAGTAACCTGTATTTATAAGAACTCTAGAGAAAACGAATATGCCAGTGTAACATGCAACGCACCTTAAGACTGTCTAGTCATTGAGACTTGAATTTGAATCTCAGCATTCCAATGTAGCGGCTGTGTAACTTAGAATAAGGTACCTAATATGTCACACAACTCAAGAAAAAAAAAAGAAAAGAAAAAAGTAGACTAAGGTACCTAAGGTCTTTGAGCCTCTGTTTCTCATTTGTGAAATGGAAGTAATAATAGTGTCTATAGAGGAGATTGTTGTGAGGGAAAGGCAATAACTCTAGTCAAGCACTTAGCACAGTGTTTATTAAGTGGTTGTTGTTGCTGTTATTCACTGGTAAGTAGCAAAATCATGCTGTCCCTTTGGAAGGAAGGATTTAAAATAATTTAAAGAAATAATAAAGTTTTCAAATAGTAAATTCATGACAAATACAATTATATTCCAAGCAGATGACAGTTTTCTAAAAAAAAAAAAAGAAAGAAAGAAAAAGGAAAAAGAAATCATAGGTATTTGGGTAGAGAGAATGAATCATTTAAAAAGTAATTGCAAGAAATATTATTACCACACAGTGCTAGTAATAAGGATAATGAAAAACAAAAACAAAGGCTCCAAATTTATTACAAATAAACATATATTCATAGACAGACAAGGCTCAGTCTAAGCCCAGAGGGCAGAGGTTTGGGATGTCATGAACTAATAGAGCAAGATACTCTTTTGATTTACACACAAAAACCTTGTTTTGTTTTGCATACAGATCCCCTTTCCAACATTTTCAGAAGCTGTCTCAAAAACTTATCTGAGATATTGGGTTTCCTGGATCTGTCCAAGTTTTTCTTCTTGCATTTAAGTCTTATATGAGTAGAGGATTTAGATTAAGGTAGAGAGAAGACTTTCTTCTCTTTGGCTTTTTAGATGAGATAAGATCTGGGAATCTTGGGAGAATTTGGCAGATGCTGCACAGTGAAGTCTGGAGTATATATTTTTGGTACCCAGTAAACTAATGTTCAGAGAGTAAGGCCTCAGAAGAGGCACAGATGTGGGATACTTGCAATTGCCCAAACCTACAGCAAAGGTTAGATCCTGGTTTTTGCTTCTTGGGTGTCTGCTTTGTGTCTTAAAACAACCAGCAAAATTTCTTAGTCCTGTGAATGTGCAATTCTGTTCTTAGATTAGAGAGAGATGCTTTGCTCATGTGGTTTGGAAAGGATTCCTTTCCTGATTGTTTACAGCATGTGTGAGGCACTAAATTCTGAAGGTCAGAGAAAGCATGACACACTATGGGTAAGCTCATCAGCTCTTTACTTCATAGTGAGTTCAGAAGGGCATGATGCAGGCAGTTCAGTAAGTGATGGTCATGATGTTCTGCTGCAGAACATTTGGGTTTCCCTACAGGTGTCATTGGTACAAAGTGAGTCATTAGTCATTGCATTTTCTGGAAGAGTCAGAAGAGAAAAAGTTTAGAGTGAAATTGAATACAGGGTTATAATTCACTTTTGTCACTCACAGTAGAGGATGATGTTTTACATTAAACCTGTTCACTGAAAAAGGTTATTATAGCCTGGATCTTATGCTAAGTACTGACCAGAAAAGAACAGAATCAGAATGTACGACTTTTTCAATCTTGATTTAGAATTATTTATACTAGGAAAGTGCAAGGATGCTTTGACCAAACGTGCCCTTTTATATGGTTAAAAAAAAATCTGATGGAGTGGGACATGGAGAGAGTGGTGGTAAAGGGTAATGTGGAGAGCTACTAACCAAGGAAAGGGAAGTGAACACATGGAAATTATGGGTATTATGGGTGACTGAACTAGAAAGAAAGCAGTGGAAATCTCCTTACCAGACAGAGGTCACTGAGCGCCACTTCGCTGGGCTCCTTCAAGGCAAAAATGCATTTAGCTCACCATTGATTTGCAATATGAGGGTGGAGGGGAAGGGACCAAGACTTAAAAGGTGTTGAAGATCCCCATGCAATTGAGGGAAAGCAGCCTTCTCAAGTGGAGATGGTTCCAAAGCAGGAAACTGGCATAGACAAGACAATAGAAATACTATAGCATTTGCTAATGTTGTGAAACCTTGTGCAAATTCAAACTCTCAGTAAATATACCAAACATAGTCCTCCTGTTTGAATACAAAAATCCACTTCTTCAAGGGCTAAAACATTCTTTAAATTGAGTGTTGATTCAGGGTTCAAGGCTCGAACCTTCAAGGCAGGCAGATGTGTCAGTGACCAAGAAAAATAATTCAGGAAAGTGTTAGTTTGACTTTTAGCTAGCAGTCACCATTTCCGACCAAAAATTGTTTTCACATCTGAAGGACGAACGGGATAAAAAGTTGATTCATTAGGGGCTTGAAATTCAGGGTCTATTTAAATAATCATTTCCAACAAATATTTCCAAATAGCTTCGAGGTGCCTTCAGTCACTCTGCCTCGAGGAGGACCACGGTGAGACCTTCCACTCCGAAGATCTCTGTGGCTTCTCTAACTTTTCTAACCTGAACACGATTCCATTTAGCATAACGTTCCTCACTTTCACAGCCTGGAAAGAAATTCTGCCAGCCTGGGAAGTCTTCTGGGGGAACTTTGACGGGAGGGAGTGGGGGTGTTGGAAAGAAGACTTGAAATTCCTTTGCGTTTACCTGTAAATAGAAGGTTCTAACGCTCCAATCCTTTCTTTGTCAACGCCACTCCCCCTCCCCGCCCCGTCCGGTTTTCAATTCTGTATAGGAGATCTGAAGGTTTCTCTTATGCTCTTATGCTCAGTCACCAGATGAGGATTTAAAAATCTCTTTGGGAGAGAAACCGGGTAAGAACAATAAAATTGGAAAGCTCTTCCCGTTGTCTTGCTCCTCCCCAATACTGCTGCATAAAAGGAGCTTTAGATGAGGGTTTCTAGGATCTGTAGCCCTGACTCCGCCCGCCCCGTACTAGAAGCGAGGTTGGCTTCTGCGTTTGTAATGAACAAGTCTGTAGTACCCCGTCGCGGCTTCCTACCCGGCCACTGCCTCGGCCCTCTGCGCAGGGGTGGGGATCCAGGTCTCTCCAGCCTGGCTTTTTGGGCTGACGAGTCCTTTCCTCCTCGCCGTTTTTCAAAGGTCCTAGACACAACCCCCTCTGTCCTTCCCTCCCAAATGCAGTATTAACCCTCCGCTGGAGCCTCCGGAGATTAGAATCAAATTCCCACTCTCGGGAGCACTTGTGAGTAGTTCTGGTCTTTGAAACTTCGGTTGTCCCATATTCCTCTCCACCCAACAGAAAGAAGAAAGGGCCTAGGCATACGTCAGAAGGGTTGTAGAGACAGAGTGCAGCCCCAGACTTGCAGTTCTTGGACCCCCTGGCCAGGTCCTCAGCTTCTAGTTCATGGTCCCATTTAGCCTTCCCCACTCCCCTGGCCCAGAGGCCCAGGGCCAGAACTTTCAAGAATAGGAAAGCTTGATGCTGGCAAGACACCAAACTCGCCGAATTAGAGACGGTTATTGACAACAGATCTTCGAGATGATCCCACCAGGAGTTCAGTTTTCGATTCCCCTGGGGAACTGTGGGGGAGGGCTGGGTGGGTCTTATAGATTGTGCTGAGAAATAGGTGGGTCTCAGAAGCTTCATTTTCTGGAGTTCAGTGACAAAGACTCAGGTTCTCTACTTAGTCTTTCACTCCAGTGAATGGGTTCAGGCCTGTGATTTTGGGGCGCTCCACTCCGAGTTTCACACTGAGAGTACCTAAGCTGAGAAGAGTGCAAGTGGCATGCACAGATTTGTAAGCCAGAGGTGAGGTTCAGCTTCTTGAAGGCCCTTGGAGCCAGCAGTTAGCAAATCCTCCTCACACAGTTAATCGTGTTTGTGGTTTTCCCCCTTTAATAGGCCATGAAGTCAACAAACTCCCCACATGGTGGCTCCCTTTACTAAAGTTGAATAGTGAATTGTACAAGGAGTCTTGGAAATTTTCAAGTATTTCTCCAGATTGAACTCATTTCAGAATTCGCTTGGGAGGAAAGAGTAAGGATTTTAATGGGGTTCACCTATGACTGAAGGAAGGCAGAAGACAGGAAAGCCACAGTAGGTAATGGCTTTGGGAGCTTCAGTAAGAAAGACATCTCTGCTTGATTTTCCAGTCTGTTCACCACAGGCTCTTTGTGTGCCAGCTTGCTGCACAGGCAGAGCTGAACATGGAGCACATGCATGTAAACACGTCAACATAAATCAGCGAATATATGCAGTGGAGACAAAGAGATACATCCTTAAGTAGGTGTGGTTTGAAGCTTTATTGAAGGAACGCAATCTGGAGCATTGCCAGGAGTAAACTAAGAGGAAGCAGGCAGTTTTTGGTCATTCACGGCCAGGAATAAGTAAAACTTTGTCTTCTTAAGAAAGAGGAAGTATTAAATCTCAAATAAGAATGGAAACAGTAATGAGAATGAGAAACATTATGTCTTGGAAAAAGCATGCAGAATATAGCTTATTTAAATGTTAGATCCAAATCATAGTAACAGGAAACCCTCCCACTAAATTGTCATTTCCTCTAATTTTTGTGTAAGATCCAAATAATTAAAATGCACACTAATGGTTATTGATGGCTCTATTTCCTTTTTAAAATAGACCTGAGTTCTCTTACTGGAGTAGAAATTTACGAATCTTCTTAAATTACTCAGGGACTTGGAAGTCTTTGGGTAGATGTGGTCTTCCCTTATTGCCTTCCTCTTGCCATATCATTTTCAGTTAAAAAAATTTAACCATTCCCAAGGGAGGGATTCCCGTTAGAAACCATCAGTAAGTGAACTTGTACTGGGAATCCTTGTGCTTTCCCAGCCTGTCTGTATTTCTGCAAACAGAGCTCAAGGTGTAAATAAAGTGGGAAAAAAGTATTTCCCACCCCCAAATTCTTAAAATTTCAATTCTTGTGGAAAACACAATTTAACAATTTCAATTTTTAAAGTTAGTAAGATCCACAGAAAGTGTGATGGTGCCCAACAGGCAACCTAGAGTGCCCCAAACAAGGACTAATGGGAGACACAGAATGGTCTTTACTCAAATCTAGGCAGGGGATCAGACCATTCTCAGCCTTAGGGTGTTCACGGACACTGCAAGGGGGAGGGTGTATCTGAATGGTGGGGTGATTTAGACAATAAATCGCCACATTAATAGCACCACTGCCAAATCTTTAGATTTAGAGGCTCTGGTAAAATATTAAACCAGTGGCAATTTTCAAGGTTTGTAGCATCTGTGACCAAGCAGTTCAGCACCCAGAGCCTGGACAGCTCCACAGGCCCCTGCTCCAGACCAGCTTTGACTCTAATCAATCTATCATAGCCAGACTATCCAAGGCAGCCAGCCTCATTAGAGATTTTCTGAAAATCTTCCAAGACTTCCCTTTAAACACAAAACGACTTCCACATTTAATGGTCTATCTGAAAGAACATACGCAAGAAATTAGGAGAACTAAATTAAATTTATTAATAGGAGAGCTTGATGGTGCTTAATTCCAGAGACCAGAGCTCTGATTGGTGGGGCTTGAGGAAAAAGTAAAGAGAAATAGTAAGGATATAGGTAAAAACACGACTTTACCATCCTTGAAATTCTACGAAGTCTTTACCTGTCCTTGAGAAATGGGTGAAATTGAAAACCATCAAAACAATTGGACTTCTTAAAAATTGGACTGTATGAGTGAAAGGTGTTTATGAGAAGTCGATGACTCCGGATCTTATCATCCAAGAGGACAGCACAGAATAGTTAATATGTTCCTTGAGGGACTAGGATGCTGACGTCTTTTTCTGATACCCGATCATTACGTGACTGAAAAAAAAAAAAAAGGGAAGTCATTTCATGAATAAAAATCGGAGCGCAACAGTGCAACAAAATATTCTGTACTTAAAGGCAATAGGCAGACAGATGTTGACAAAGAGGGCTCTCCTAAAACCATGTTCGGATAGATTTTTGCTAACTGCACTTATAAATTCAAGCAGAAGGCCGGTCTCCAGCAGCAGCAGCAGCAGCAGCAGCAGCAGCAGAAGCCGCAGCTTCAGACGCAGCCAGAGGGACCTCGGAGCAGAGAAGGCGCTGCCGACTCTCGCAGCTGCCTGACCGGCGGCTCCCACAGAGGCCGGCTACGTCGCCGGCCCTGTCCCTTTTCTTCCTTTCCTTCTTCTTTGACTTTCTCTCCTTTCCTTAATCACTTGCTTCTTTCTCCTGGCGGACTTAGGGCCACTTTGCTCCCCCTCCCCATTTAGCTCATCGCCTCCTCTTGCTTTCTTCTACATCTCTCTCCTCGCCCCCTTCCCTCGGTGTCACGCTGCCTCCTAGTTCTGCGCGTCTACAAACTTTTGAACAGAATACTAGCTCCAGCAAACAAGTCCTCCAGCTCCTCCTGCTGCTCCTGCTGCTCCTGCTCCTGCTCGTGCGGCTTCTTCTCAGACGCCAACGCCAGACGGTGATGCCTCTCGGGTTGTGACTCCAGCGCAGAAACTTGACGGAGCCCTTCGCCCGCCGTCCTACTTGGCAGCAGACCCTCTCCTAGCAGCGGTAAGAGTTGAATAGTAAGGGAAGAAATCTTACCAAACCGAACGACTCATTGACTGCTGATTCTTTCACTGGCATCAGCATCAGGGTACGAGTTAGCTGTCCTTCGTAACAGGTCTGGCTAGTTATTGAGCGCTGAGTATATACATACATAATTTTTTCTAACTATAGCAAGCTAGAAGTGGCAGGGCGCGCGCCGGCTGTCACTAAGTGGTGTTCTACACAAGGAGCCGGAGCTTCGCTCCGTCCCTCCCCCAGCTTCGAGAGTTTTTTAGGGGTTGGAGGGTGGAAGGCCAGGGGCGTTCTCACAGCTGTGTGTCCTCTTTCCCGTCCTGCGCAGAATGACCATGTGTAGCGGAGCGAGGTTGGCCCTGCTGGTCTATGGGATAATAATGCACAGCAGCGTCTACTGCTCACCTGCCGCCGCCGGACTCCTGTTTCCCGGGATCAGGTAGGTACTGGCCGCCGGGGCCCGAGCTAGAGCTGGGGCTTCCCTTCCATGAACACCTCCTCACGGTCTCCCTCCTGCAGTTCCCTGGGTCTAGACTACTAGCATCGCCCAGTGCGCCCCCAGTGCGCCACCGCCGGCCTCCACCCGGCCGCGGGTCCGGGATCCGAGCTAAGCCCGAGGGTCCGGCAGGCTGCGCGACGGCTCGGCGCCCCTCCCCCAGCCCGAGCAGCTCCGCGGCGGGGTAGAGAGAGTGAGCTTGGGACCGCCAGAGACACCTCCCCTCCCCCAACCTGGCCCGCGGGACATAGGCAGAGCGAGGCCCCCAGCTTGGATTCTTTTACTTATTCTTGGGATGAGTTAGGAGAACTTCAGCTCCGGAGCCAGGTCGGGGGTTGAGCGTGAGGCTCGCTCGTACTTTGCTTTGTTACAGCTCGTTCTGGACTATGGGGCGGGGTCTCCCTCTCTCTCCTCCGCCCTTCCTCTTCACCTCATTCGAATTCTTTCCCCCCAAGAGCTTTCTTTCAAGGGATCTGTGTTCCAACTGCATTTTGAGTCCCAGATTGTCTTGGGGTGGGGGTGGGCGTGTTGGCCTGGGATGGTTGAGGAAAAGCGACTTGAGAGAAGGAAGAACAAGAATGAGACTACGAGGGAGGGAGAAAAACAGACGCAAGGAAGGAGGAAGAGAAAGCAAGCAGGCAGGTAGGACTAGGAGAACAGCCCTGCCCGCCCCAGGATGGAGGAATCTTGGCTTTTTTCTTAACCCCTGGTTTCTAATCGGTCCGCACTTCCCGGGTGCCCAGCGCCAGCCCCAGAGTCGCGGGCGTGTGTTGCCGGACAGTGGAAGCGTCCTCGGCCGTGCAGCGTCCGCACTCGCGGCGCCGGGCAGCGAGGAGCGCGCGTTCTGCTCGCCAAGCTGCTCCTACCAGCCGCGCCCAAGAACGTTTGCCATTGATGTGGCCAGAGCGATGGGCTCTGGCTTCTGTATTAGGATTCCAGCATCTGGGCGCAGAGCAGGGCAGTGGCCAGAAAAGCCAGGGTTCAGGGTACCCGAGCCAGGGCTGAGGCGCGTCACCGAAGGAAGGCTGGGTGCGCGGCTTGCGGAGGGGTGTGCTCGCCTTGCCCGGCCTCTCTAGGATGGAGAAAAGGCGAGCGAAGTAACGAAGTACGACTCCAACCCCACCTAGAGAGTGCTACTGGCCCCGGCTGCATTCCAAGTCTCTCCAGGGGCCCAAAGCGAGAGGGATTTGTGTTTTAACCCACCCCTACCCGTCCTGTATCAAGGATCTAGGCAGTAGACGAAGGCGACTGCGAGGTCGCCGAGCACCCGCTGGCTCTTGGTCCCCTGTTGACCCTTTCCCTGCGCTCCGGGGTTGAGATAGTTCCTCGCTATCGCTAACAGACGAGAGCGAACTATTTATTTAGTGGATTAAAAAAACCCCTTATTTCACCCCTACCTATTTTCAAATTCCCGTGTGCCAGACACTTTTCCCCGGGCGAGAGGCACCGGAGGGCGTGGACACAACACAGTAAGAGCCGCCGCCAAACAGGCTAAGTTTAGGGACATCTATTATTCATGTTCCTGCCAGATCCTCTCCCGCCCAAAATAGAAGCCGGAGGTTCTCCGTGACCTACATCTGCGCAGGGAAGGGCTCCCCTGGGTTTGGAGGGTGGGGTGGGGGTGGCTGCTGGAGTTGGCCGCCACACACCCCACCCAGCCATCCTCTTGGTTTTCGCTCCAAGCCTCTCCGTTTGGGTCTTCGCATAGGTCCGCGCTTAGTCTCTCTTAGGGCTTTTCTCGTCCCCGCGCGTTGCTACTTTGGGGAGGCTCGGGCGCCAGGCGGGGAGGGGGCGGTCCTTTTCGGTGGCCAGGTGTGCGCGGTCTGCAGAAACGCCTGGGTTTCCCGTTGCTCGTTGAGACCGCGGTCCCGCAGAGCGACCTTTTATCCGCGAAAGGAGGGGTGGGTAAGACGCCTGGCGGGGTAGGAATTTCTGTGGGGTGTAGTTCCCTCCTCCTTACCTCTGCCCCCACCCCAGTCCTGGAAGAAAAGACAATTGTCCTTGGGGGTCCTTTACGAAAAAGGAAAATCAGTGCAGCCCCTTTCTTTGGGTCCTAGCAGAGCTGGGGAGGGACTTGTACTAACCACTCCTTCTGTCCCCGGCTACCCTGCAGGCAGGAGGACCAGGCGTACGACGGGGACGCAAACCCGCTGCAAGATTTCTACGACTCGGACTCGCCGGGCGCGGGGAGCCCCGCCTCCGCGCTGCACGACGCCTACGCGCTGTACTACCCCTCGCAGAGGAGGTAGGACCCGCGCGGCCCCCGCGCCAGACCCAGGGTCCGGCGCCCCGGGACTGAGAGGGCGGGAGGGGCAGTGTGGTGGCCCATCGAGCAGCCTTTATTTCCCCCCTCCCATAAAAGTTCTCAAGCCTCTCTTCTCCCTGGCCAGATCCTGTGAGAGAGACAGAAAATTAGTAGCTGGCGGGTCTGTGTGGACCTGAGGGTCGCGTGGAAACCGAAAGGTCTGTGGCCCGAGGAGTGTCAGTGAGTGGAATCGAGGGGCGCAGACTCCACATCTGCCGTTCCGGAGGCCAGGGCTAACTCCCAATCCTAGCATTCACTCAGGGGAACATCCCAAGAGAGTTATTCTCGAGGTTTGCGCTGAGAGTCTAGGGGTTTCCTTGTCAGCCTCCCTGAACGCGGATGGGCGCGCGTGCCCAGCAGGGGCGCCTCGACCCCTTGGGGACAGAATCAGTGACTCTGGGCTCGCCTTTGCCTCCCCGTTAGAGATGTCGCCCACGGGATCCTCAGTGAGGCCTACCGCAAAGTGCTGGACCAGCTGTCCGCCAGGAAGTACCTGCAGTCGCTCGTGGCCAAGGGCGTGGGGTAAGAGTTTGTGAAAGAGTTAACCGGCGCCGGGTGGCACGCGCGCGCCGGGGTGGGTGTCTTTGCGGGGCGCGCGCAGGACGAGCGTCGCGGCTTCTAAGTCCGTGCGTGCACTTGGGGCCGAGGGTGAATCTGCCCTCCAGGGTCTGGGCGGTATTGGCCACGGGTCACAGGCGGAGATTTTGAAGTGGCACCTTAAATTTGGCCAGAGAGCTCGAGAGAGGGGAAGAAGGCAGGAGAACTGGGGTGTTTGATCAGTTTTGAATGAAAAGAAAGAGAAACCAAACAAAACCCCTTAGTCATTCAAAACCTTCTAGCTTCGCGGGAGGACTTGTCACAATTTCCTCTAAGCATGCCTTTCTCAGGGGGACGGGGTGGTTGCATTTACTGAAAATTCAAATTAAAATAAACAAATCACCAAATTTGGACACTTAGGGAAGCAAACAGTTCTTGCTCACGCCAGACAAACCCAGAGCATAGGGCTTGCGTGAAGCATATCTCAGCAGAAGGCAACATTTTAATAAAGCCCATAGGAAAACAGATTACATTTTCTCAATGAATAATTCATGCGGTGAAAAATATTGCCTGCAGCCTATCGACTTATATTATTATCACGTTTTTCAACTTAGCGTGCGGAAGGGGAGGAGTGCTCATGTTTGACTAGGAATTGCAAGATCGATGCAAACTCCAGGGCAGCAGCCAACGTGGCATTTAGGGCTCTTTGGTTATTTTCTCTGTCGTCGGGGGCGAGAGAAACAGCACAATTTAGCTCAAACGCACGGATGGTCAAATCTCAAAGGGCAGCGTTTGGAGAGAGGTTAGGCTTAAATCGCCTGCCATTCGCCCGGATCTCATCACGGGCACCTTCTGTAAGGACCTAGCGCCAGGAAATCCTGGGTGGGGAGGGAGGAACCGAGGGGCTTCCATCTCAGCCCTCCCTACGGCCGCTTCCTGGCAGAGGAAGGCGGCGCGGGGGGCAGTGCGCGCCCTGTGCCCTTCTGGAAGGCTCCCGCGTGGGGTTGGGCCCGCCCGCGCCCCGCAGCTATTGAATCTGTGTCTCCTGCCCTGCCACCCTCCCCCCGACCCTTTCCTTGCAGTGGGACCCTGAGCGGCGGCGCGGAGGACGACTCGGAGCCGCTCTCCAAGCGCCACTCGGACGGGATCTTCACGGACAGCTACAGTCGCTACAGGAAACAAATGGCTGTCAAGAAATACTTGGCGGCAGTCCTAGGGAAAAGGTATAGACAAAGGGTTAAAAACAAAGGACGCAGAATAGCGTATTTGTAGCGATGAGTTACCAGCTACCCTGTGTATACAACCCTGACACAATGAAAAGTCGTTTTCCAAACTGACTGAACAGTCATCGCTCATGTGTTCTATCCAAACATGTATTTATGTATGAAGTAAAGCCATTAAATGAATATTTTGATAATAATATTGTTTTTCTTTTTACAAAGCACTAGAGAATGCACAGATATACTTTGTGGACCAATTATTGATATATATTATAAATATATAAAAAGAGTATATATATATAAGTATAATAGAGAGCAGTTCATACAAAGCGTGCACAAGGATTGAAAATTCGCCTGAGCTGTTTATGTTTTTATATAAAATAAATAGAAAATAGACAATCATTGTTTTGAATATTACTCCTATTTTTGTAAACTGGAATTAAAAGGATAGTATTTTTATCTGTGACAGGCCTGAAGATATTAATACTGACCATTTGCTACTGTACATAAACAATGATGCCCTGCTCTGGGGAGATTTTGAGGTAATGATTTGGAGAATTGCTGAAGGGCATTCTTTCCCAGGCAGGCTGCTCCAATCCCAGCCTAACTCAAGTGGGCACTGTCCCCCTGGTTGGGTGGCAATTCCAATACTTCTGCTTTCTTTGATTCTACTTTTATATGTATTTGTCTCCCTTCAGACTCTCAGCCCAGAAGGAAATTCTCCTGATAAAACAACAGCTCAATCCAAATTGTGCTTCTCCCCAGAATTCTCGCCAGCCATTCCCTGGGGGAAGAGTTGAGAATTGTACAAAGAAGGGAGGCTTGGATAGGAAGCTCTCTTTTCTGTATTTCCTGATGCTCCAGGGAATCTAATATACCAAGATTAGGGCAATTGGAACCAAGTGAAGGAAATAGAGGCATAGTGGAAGAGACAGAGCATAAGGCAGTAGGAGGACCCTGGAGAGGGGCTGGTTTGAGGCTGTCCCGGGGTCTGGGAAGCTGAGGGCAAGTCTAGTTCCACCTGGTCTGCTGCCTGAGTGACTTTGGGGCTGGGTATTGGAAATGGATGCAAAGTACAATGTGTTTTTCTCCAGTGCGGTCCATGCTTCTCATCTTGTGAAATGGCCAGGACCCTCCCCTTTGAACCCTGCTCTGTATGAGCTACCCCTTTCCTTTGTGGTTTTCTGGAGACCCCTCCTTCCTACCCTCCTGCACTGTTTAAGTACTGTTTACCATTTTTCATTCACTTCTCTTAAACTTGTGAATGCTTCTCACTTTTTTATTTGGTTGTTTGATGCAAGCACTTATTGTAAAGTTTAGGAACCCCTGTGTAGCTACCAAGTAATTATGCACTAAATATGAACCTTTTGTTTATTGTTTATTGAGTTTGTAGGTAAAATGTATTTTTCTACATTATGGCTTATTGCTTAGTAAAATTTATTTCATAAAACCAACCTTTGTCATATTAGAATGTGTAGTGTTCACATGTTGCTCAGTTTTACTGATAAATCATTTAAACCTCTTCTTCATATGTATGAGTACTATCTTATATCTGTGGTCAAGAGTGAGGTAAGCAAGCTCCAACAGATCCTGAGAAACTTACCCTTGTATCCTTTCTTGGCTAAAGAAAGCATGTCTGTTTCCTGTCAACTCCTTGAACATATAGAGTAATCTTTATAAACAAAAGAACCTTCACCCAGCAACCAGATCAAGCAACAACAAACCAGCCAGTCAGTCTCCCAAATTTTAGGCACAAGTTTTTTGGAAAATAAAACAATAAAACAAAGCAAAAAACAAGAAAAAGATTAAACATAGCTTGTAAAGTTTAAAGGACCTTTCTTTTTCCTTTACGGATTTGATCAGTATGAAGTCATAAATCAAAGAAAACGGAATTGGATTTGCATTCCCAGGCGGGATGGATGCTGCCAGGAGATCACATTGCAAACAGTGAAAACAGAGGCATTCGATCTATGCCTGAGTCCTGAGCGCAGGATCAGTCTCTCTTTAATTCTGCAGTCTCCGCAGGCAATGTGACACAGGATGCAGTTTGCAGCTTTAGTGCCTTTCTTCGCCTTTTAAATCGCCACGAATCACAGATGGCTATTTAGTGGCCCTACAATGCTGCAACACATCAGCTTGCATTTTAGTCTTAATTATTTGTTTCTTGGATAATGGGCAGAGTTTTCTGTGTTTGTGTCAGCTGTTAGTGGTGAAATAGGGCTCTAGTTAACCTTTTATTTATAAAGTCTAATTTAGTGTTCCCGTGGCTAGTTGCAAGCATTTTACAGTGATCACCCAGTTTAATCTTTTGTATACTTTTTAGAAATGCCAAGAGCCTTACTAAACTGGAGCAAATTTATGCTATAGTGATAATTTAGGTAGATGTTAGTCTTGAAGCTCTTACTTTGTGTGCAACTGATTATAAAAACATCTTAACCAAGTATTATTACACACATGATATCTATAACTAGGACTTTGATAACTGTTATATAAAGTGTGTAAAATTTGTATGAATAAATTTTTGTAAACAATGCAACTTGGTCTAATGTTTGGGAAAAAAAAGGACATTCAGGAAAAAACTACTTTAAAATCTCTTAAAGTATTATATTTCTTTAGCAACCATAAGATTTTTCATGTCTGGAATATATATCTAAGCTTCCATGTATTTTCATAAATTGTACTTTAATATCTGCTTGATGGGTTACTGGAGTCAACTAAAAATTTAAAGTAGCTATTCAGATGAAGATGCCTAAGAAGATTTTAAGCTCATAAATAGGCACGGATGTTGGAACATTTATAAGATGCACAATTTAGGTTAATTTCCATCTCCCAGTGTGTGTACACATTGCTCAGTATTCAGAAGGTTACTAGGCAGCGGTGGGAGACAATACTGGAGCATTAATTACACTTCTAAAATAGCTATATAGTATTGTTCTTTTATAAATAACTCTGCAGACTAAATTGGTCTTGATAAAATTTTGTATAAAAATGATTTAAGTAATCAGTTTTGGAGGTTTTAAAAGTTATTTAGAGCTATACAAACAGTGATCTCTGATTAAAATGTTTTGCGTAGAAGGAACAAGAACATGAGTAAATAGAAAGTTAATCAGATACCTTTAAAATAAAATGTACTTTGAAGCCTAGGACAAAACATAAAAAGTCATTTGTGGATTATGTGTTTCATTAGTTCATATTAACAAACTTTAAAGCAAGGCCTTGGTGTGCAATTCCCATAAATTCCCCAGTTGTGTGTTTTTTTGGAGCCCTTGACTGTTTTGGGGTTGAAAAATGTAATGAAAGTCAATTATAATAAGTCATATACCATTTAATTTAAAATGCCAAATTTTTATCCTAAAAATCAATGTTTCAAATAATAAATCAATGAATATGTCACAGTAGTATTAAAGGACTAGCAAGGATTCACAAATTATCTTTAGCAATTAGCTCAGTATTTAAGGCCCAGAATTATGTAGGGAGTCCACAATCTAGAAATCCCATTTGTAGTAAATGAAAAAAAAAATGAGTATAGTACAGTTTGTATTTACATTGGATTTTATTAGATAAGGAGTTTTTTTTCCCATCTTTAATGCCTCCCTCCCCCCATGGAGTCACTCGTGTGGTAAATGGAAAAATGAAAAAGTGAATTTATTTGGTTGGGGCTAATGACTTGTCAAGAAAGTCAAGATAAGTCCTAGACTTGGCCAACTTCAAGTGAAGTAAGTTCATGTAGATGGAAATTTGTTATTTTCTCTTACGTGAAATAACTCAAATGAAGGCCTTTCTTAGGAAGACTTCATATATATTGGCGTTCAAGAAGCCATGTAGTTGCCTTATTGCTGTTAGGGCTGGGAACACATTAATTCAGTATAATACATATTTATTGAACACCTGGAATGGGCCAGGCACACTGGTCAAGAGAGCTTTACTAACACCTGGGAGTTAGTATGTTTTCAAGGAATATTTTCCTGAAGCAGGATCATTTGGGGGAATTAATAATGTAAATTATAGGGCTCCATTAGAATCACTGAATCTGTATTTTACATAAAAGCCCTAGATAATGTGCACTAAGCTTTGAGACTGCCTAAATTTAGAATTTGGTGCCATAGGTAGGCACATATATGTGCTGGGGCTGGATGTTTTCTTCATATTAAATAAGTAACAGGTCATGTTACCTGCACACAGTAATAAATACACCAATAAGCCATATTCTCCCAGGATGGACATTAGGCTTTTTGAAAACTGCAGTATTTCCTTTAGGTCAGTAAGGCCACCAGTTAGTATTATTTTGTTTGGACATCTGGTTGGACCTCTCTGTTAAAGGAGTTTCTGGAGGGAGAGTGATCCTCTTAAGTATAGTCCAAAAGAATTCAATCACATGACTAGTAGATTGTTGCTATAATAGATAGAACGTGTGGAGTTAGCTAGGTGTAATTTGGAAATCTACTTCCAATTGCATTATATCCCACTTTGCTTTTAATGTATTCATCCCTCCCCACAACTGTTTATAAGATGATTTCCCTTGGATGCCCCACTCTGACTTCAAACTCAGCCCCACTGTTGACACCGTTACAGGATTGAAAACCAAGATCAAAGTCTACCCTCTCCTCTTTCATTGCCATCCTTCTTTGAAGAAGGGAGATGCTGGCTGCCCCTGCTGCTTATTACCTCACCACTGGATTCTTACATCAGCTTGCAGCTGGTCATCCTGGCCTTTGTCCTTCCCCCCTCAACCAGGTCATTTTAGCCCCTTCTTAGTATCTTGTCCATCTGATCAGATGTTCTAGAGTAACCTCCATTGTCACAGGTTCTCTGTCCTCCAACACCATCCTTTCACTTTAGAAGGGCAGGTTCTTACCAGTCTTGGGAGTGTGAATGCTCCCTTTCAACTCCCAACAGTCCCCCATGCCTGAGATGTCCTTTCTTTATCTACACAACCTTACTCACTATTCCATAAGGTCCAACTCAAGCCCTCCTTTTCTAGGAATCTCCCTTAGCATCTCAGAGTCACAATCATCTTCACTCCCCGGCCACCCACTCCTGCACTGTTTTCCTGTGACCCTTACTCTCTCTATTGACACTTTGACCTTTAATTCCACCCTGCTTTGCCCTGTTCCTTAACTGTTTTGTAAGTGCATGGCTTGTTTCCCTGGGTGAATGACCTCCTGGAGGGCTTGGATGATATATTGCACTTGAATGCCCAACACACTTCTGGGAACATAAGAAATATCATTTTGAGTGACTGAAATAACCAAAGGACTTGCAGAATTCACCATGACATTTTCTCCTTATTCTAGTAGGACAGTTGCAAAGCACATATAGGAAGTAAAATTAACTTATTAATTAGGTGATCATCATGAATCAAACTAGATGTCCCTCCAGGAAAAGCTACACAGAAAAGAATGCCAAATTAATTAGGTGTGTTTCTGCCATAGGATAAGATGAACTTTAAATTCTCATACAGGCAAAAGGTTGCAATAGACTCAAACTACACAGGCTTTTATTCTTTTTCATTCTGATAAAGAAAAGAATCGTATTTCTAAACTAAAGAGAATTCACGTTATGCCTCAAGACAGTAATGCTTTTTCTTAGAATAAAGGAAAAAGCATATCTTGAGATGCGGACTGGGAACTGGACTGCCCTCAAAGTGATAATTAACAGAGCAGTTGTCTATAGCTGCTGAAGAAACTTCCTCCATCAACTGAAATGTAATTTGAAACATGAGTTCATAAGACAGGAAAAAGGACATAATGAAATATTTTTTTTAACAGTTTAACATTATAGTAGGTGATGTCATCTGGTCTAAGTTAATATTCTTCTTAGCTATGTCTTTGTTGTATATTATAGAATCCCAATTCAGAGAGGAATATTACCTGTAAACCACAAAGAAAGTAGTATAATGTGTATCTGTGCACATTTCTCTTATTAACTACCCTGATTTTTGCTTCATTATCCATTCCTCCCCTATGCAGGGCATGGATTTTATGGGGATGATAACTACACTTTTAGATATAACAAGTAGGATTATTACATCCCTTGGCAACAGTTCATGGCTTGGCATGTGATCCATTTTAGAATAGTGGGATTAGAGAGTAACCTTATTTTGGAAGCTTCTGAGAAAGAAGTCCTTTCTTTTCTTCTGAATGGAGTGTTACATTGCACGACGTAGCATACCGCATAAGAATGGTGTGTAATATAGCACACCATGTAAGAACCCAGCCTCACGGTAGAGCTGACACCATGAAGACACAGAGTAGTGACAAGAAAAGACATATTCCTGATGACATCATTGAGCCTCTGAATCAAACCAATCCTGAAGCCAGAAATCCCACTGGATTTTCCTGTTAAATAAGCCCATAAATCATTATTCCTTAAACCAGTTTTTGTTTGTTATTTGTAATACCAGTTAGGACCTGTGTTGCAAGTAGTGGAAACCTAACTCAAATTGGCTTAGTAGTTTTTCTTGAGAACACAGAAGAGAGTGTTAGGAGTGGTCTGCAGAGGTTCCAGCTGACAGGAGGTTCTACAAGTTCCAGGGCACCAGTGTTCCAAAGACTTCACATCCTCTGTTAAAATTTTACTTTAACTTTTCAATATTTAAATATTGCAGAGTACCTAGATGTGAACTCTAGTAACTGGTTGTAGCTATAGTAAGAAATATCCTTGGAGGAGCTCTCACTATCTTTTGCTGCCAACAATGATACTTCTTTGTTTTTTTTTTTTGAGACAGAGTCTCACTCTGTTACCCAGGCTAGAGTGAGTGCCGTGGTGTCAGCCTAGCTCACAGCAACCTCAAACTTTTGGGCTCAAGCAATCCTTCTGCCTCAGACTCCCGAGTAGCTGGGACTACAGGCATGCGCCACCATGCCCGGCTAATTTTTTCTATATATTTTTAGTTGGCCAATTAATTTATTTCTATTTTTAGTAGAGACGGGGTCTCACTCTTGGTCAGGCTGGTTTTGAACTCCTGACCTTGAG
>CAUYPO010006545.1:0-10864 GCA_963574435.1 Cheirogaleus major | reverse complement strand
TACATGTCTCTGTGTTTAGAGAAGTAGATTAGAGTAGTACACAGACTCAGTGTTCTCATTTTATACATTTTATCTTTAATTTGTATGCTCAGCTAGGTCTGTTTCTAACTTAGGGCTTAACATGCTTATCTTAGAAAAATTTTGTAACTGTTTATTCTTGTAGACAAAATTAGGTAAGGTTCCTCTGGAAACCTCAAAAAATGAACTGTATATGTAAAATTCTCTAACAAAAGACAACTATTTGCTGTAACAATAAATACTGATGCGGGACTTCACTCATGGTCTCACAGTTCACGGGAATGCTGGAGACCCCCTAACTCCTCCATCATTTAAACTGCACTTTGTCTCCATCTCAATCATTTCTCCATCTATATTATTTCTTTCTTTATTTCCTATTATTTCCAAATCCCTTGTGATGATCCTGGCTTGGGACCTGTTTTGCCGGGAGTGTAGCTAACTGCCGGCAACCCTCTTCTTCCTTTTCTGAGTTGTAAAGAAAGAACCCTATAGACATCTTCTCCCATTTTGTCTTTAACAACTTTATCATCAAAAATAATCATTCTTTTATGCCAAGTTACTATTTTTAAAATTTGATATATTAATAAAATATTTTACAGTAATTTGATTACTGTATTAAAAATAAATATAATTAGAAGGAATTATTTTTTCTAACTATAAATTTTACTTAAAAGTTTTTACAAATACAAAAAGAATTCCTCTTGAATTCTTGTCTATCCTTTAATAAATTATTAAAAGATTTTGTATATTTTCTACATATCACTTGAGAGAGATAAAATGTAACAGTATGTTTGAGAAATAATTCTAAAGGGTCAAATGCAATGAAATGAACAGAGGAGCTAAGTTCTAACTTAAACACATTAACTTACACACAAGCATTTTAAAGCCAATGCTATTATATTTGTTTAAAATAGTTTATTTATTTTTATCTTTCTACAATTTGGTTAGAATTACCCTTTGAATTGAGAGAGAGAAGACAAACTGTATTAGAATCGAGTCAGGTACAAAAGCTAACAATTTAATAGTTCACTTACATGTGATTTAACCTAATGTCCGGGATTATAATAAAATGAGCTTCTTGTTATGAACACTCTGAAAGGAGTAAAGGCAAGAGGGAGCTGCAAAGAAGTGCCAAATCTATGGGTCTCTAGTCACAGCAGCTTTAGGGCAGCAAGAAATGCCACAAAGCAATAATCCTAGTGCATGAGACACTTTTAAAGGAACAGCCAATAAGACTTGTGACTCAGAAGTTCAAGGAGGGGTGGTAACAGCACACAGATACCAGGCACTACAAGGCATTAACGGCTCTCAGAGGGCCAAATAGGCAGGAGGTTGAAGCTATGGGAAATACAGGACATAGTGAAATCTTTGTTTGTTTGCTTTGTTTTGTTTTTAATAAATGCTAGGATTAGGTATGAGAAAAATGGGAATGGATCTTCTGTGTAACCATTGCTGACACCATAAGCACGGTCAAATCCCAAGGGAGAAAAAGGAATGCCAAAGGCATGATATCATTGGTGACATCTTTGTCTCAAATTTTTCAAGACGTCTTTGCAAAAAAGGACTTCAGCCTCTATGATGGCACCTCTATAGCTTTATAAACATGACTCTTTTGGTTCATCTATAACTGTATCTTACAAAAGGTGCTAAATAGGTTTCTACTAAATTTGGAAGACTTAACTGGCATAGTCTGAATTATATTAGGCTGTCTGATATTAATTTGACTTTTTAAAAATCAAAAGTCTTTTTGTATTCGGACAGGAACATCAATTATTATTTATACTTATATTTGTTTAATGGCCAATTTATTTAACTTCTATATATAAGACATGAAACTTGAAAATTACTGTTTCTTTAACATCTAAACATTCATTACAAAATTAAACTCTCTTAAACAATCTAAACTAACATTTTGACATGATTAACTTTTTACCACTTTAAATATCATATATAAAAGACAAAGTGCACAAAAATACAATGGTTATAAAATATATTACTGCTCTTACACTAATTCTAAAATAACAGTATGTTTGGTATAATTCATTCTTCTTTATTTCTACACCTGTTCCTATACCTTCTTAACACCTTTCCTACCGCATAGAAATCTCTAAGACATACGCCAGGGACTGCACGTTTTTGGGCAAACTGCACATTATTTAAATCATCATAACTACAGTAAAAAACGAGAAAACTTGTGAGCAGTCCTTAACAGATGACACGTGAAACAGGAGAAAACTCGTGAGCAGTTCTTAAGGTGTTAAGATTAAAATAATATTTATTTTGACACCTTCTCAGGATTACAGAAATTCTCTCAGAGCCAAAAGAAAACAAATAACTTTTTGGACCAACCAATGTGACAGGATCTAGGTCAGTGACTACCAGTTTGTTGCTGGGGCACGAGACTATTTCTCTCAAGATGATTCAAACCTGAGCAGTGAATTATCTGACTTTACTATCATCAGAAAATACCTTAAACTTCACAAAGATTATTTTTTGTAACTTAATGTTTTGCCCCAAAATGCTTCAAGTTGTGCGTGGTCAGTGTTACAAAAGCTTTTGGCCTGTGATTTACTATATACTGATTTGTCCGGTTAGTAATAGAGGAAACTTATGCCAGTCACTTAATACCTATCATGATAAGCAGGGCCACCGAAGGCTTTTATTTCTTAAGAGATAAGGATCTAATCTCTGCAAAAAAGTCTCCCTAATTTGATATTGGATTAATTTGTCATGTGGGGACCCCACTTCTTACATGTTTTATGGGTCACTGCTTATATGGTGTGCATGGGCCTTCCTTTCCTAGGTACGATTCTTACTTTTCCAGGACTACTTGACTTAATCAGAGTTCTCTGTTTTCTTCTATCCCTACTTAAACAGTGATAAACAAAAATATCCTATGTTTTATAAATAGACATAAATTTAATTAAAAAAACCAAAATGCACATCTATTAAAAGGTCCCTATTTATAAACATCGTTAAAACTTTTAAACATCCTACCTATAGTCACTTTTTGGTATTAAGACAATGTTTTGTACACTCTTAACATTTTTTGAGTATCATTATGAACTCGTGGTCTTTTCAAAATTATTTCATCAACTATAAACTACTGAATTTTTTCCCCTATTTAATTTGTCACAGCTTAGCCAATAGAAGCACCAATGAACTAGCCCTTTATTCTTTCAGCACTGCCCCCAGACATCCTTGAAAGTATCCTGGCTTTTCAGCAAAGATAGGATGTTCAGACTCATCATGATATCTTCGTGCTCCAAGATGGATCACCTATCCTTAAGAATCCCTAGTTTATTTAGCATTCATACACTCATAGCACCTATTCACTTGGCACATAGAAGGCTCAATAAATATTTGTTAGAAGAATAAACAAATAATATTACAGACCAAACTCTACGCACTAAAAGCGCGTGTAAGAGCTGGTGGTGGGCAAAAGTGGTACTGCTTTGTTGTAGTAGCAACAGAGCAGGAGAAGATAAAGAGTTTTAAATTTATATTTTCCAATTTTTTATCATGTCCTTGCATCCCTTTCTTATAATACACAGTTTTGTTGAACACTATGAATAATTACTACACTGTGACACAACACACATGAAATTCACTCTGGATCAGTTACTGGGAGACACCTCAGAGAGAAAGACAGTCATCCCCTAACATAGCTAACATCAAGGCAACACCAGGCCTATGTGACTACTAGTCAAGAAAGCCTTGACATATATATTTAAAATGTTATGAACAGAGGAAACAAACATTTTGTTTTCAAATTTGAGCTCCAAAATCACATTTGGAGTAGCAGGTACTGATTGATTGCACCTGAGCTGCTGCTCTCATAAGCAATTCTACACAACATGATCCAAGGCCAATAGCAACATTGATTTCATATTTAAAAATGTATAGTAAGCTGGGTATGATGGTACATGCCTGTAGTCCCAGCTACTCAGGAGGCTGAGGCAGGAGAATTACTTGTGTGAGTCCAGGAGTTCAAGGCCAGCCTGGGCAATATAGCAAGATCCCATCTCTTAAAAAAAAATAAGTATAGTAGACCAACCTAGTTGTAAATAAATTCATATCTAACTAAGCCTTCTACTTTTAGGCAAAGATAAATTTTCTTTATATGACTTTACTCATAAAAACATACCTCCAGTGTTTTGGTGGTTCAGTAAAAGTCCAGCCTGGGGAAATGACACAGTGAACATTGGATAATTCTTTCTAGTCCTAAAAAAAATGAATCAATTAATTAATAAATAAAAATAAATTTTGAAATAGAAAGAAAAAAACACTGTTTCTTAGTCAAATACAATTTAAACTTTTTTCACTTAAAGGGCTTTCCAAACAGGATATATTTGTGCTACATCATTCTAATTATTTTTACAGTTATTACCATTTCATTAACATTTACATTTTAAGTGATTACAAAAATGAAGGAGAGAGTTGAAAAATTAATAGACAAATTGAGGAGTGTACACAAGCTAAACTACATTTAGATCTGAAAGTAACTTTGGAGGTAACTGTCTGCCAAATAGAGGTAGAAGGGTCAGGGAAAAAATTAAGTAGTCTGACTATCTACATTCTCAAATACACTGACAGTTTGTCATTATAGTTTTAGAAGTAAGTGAAAGTCATTAATGGGAAACATCTCAGACATTATTTATCATGCTTGTATTTGACATCAGGCAAAGAAAAGGTAAAAAATACTGAAGAGAAGACATTGGAAACAAAATAAGGGCCATGACTAATCTGCAATTTTGATCATCTGCCCTTTGATAATTAAAAGTTGATTGAAGAAAGGCAATCAGCTATTTTTTTCCTCAGTCTAATTTACTGCATAAATGCAATCAAGATACCTTCCTTCTACCAAAAAAAAAAAAAAAAAGCCTCTTGTTCCAGCTGTTTTAAGAGCAGTTTTTACGCACCAGGCATAGCTACTTGAATCCTAAGCAAGAATAATAAATTGAGCATTCTCTCCTGTCCAAAAAGAAATCAATATGAGCTTTCTTGAAAATGGACATGAAACTATTCATATAGAATGATAACTTCTATAAGGCAAATAGAGAAGAATGCTGATTTTTCCCCCCCTAAAATGTGCTTCTTCAGAAAGAACAAGCTGACTGAAAACAAAATAAAATCATATTTGGAGTTAACAACAGGATATCTGCCTTAATTGCAAAATAGTATTTAAGACATAAGTCTGAAAATAGAGCAGAGTTCCATCTAAATTATTACAAATAGTTATTTATATTAGACAAGATTGCAAACAACCTAAATGTCCAACAGTAGAGGAAAAATTAAATGAATTACAGTATAGTCAGTCACACAATAAAATAAGGTCATTAAAACACATTTTTAAAAAAATCAACAACATTAGAAAATAACTAAGATAAAACTATTACTTAAAATTTGAAAACAGATTATAAAACTATCTGCAGGATGATCCCAATTCTGTAGAAAGTATGAACAAAACCAAAAATGTATATAAAGCCTAAAATAAATTGTACAAATATGTCAACAATGGTTCTCCAGGCAGTAAGATAGGGAAATTATGTTAAGTCTTTTTCAGCCTTTTTTTTTTTTCCATTTTTGTAAATGAATTTATATTGCTAGTATATTGGGTAAGGGTTGTTTTACAATAGTGGTTCTCAAACTTTCTGATCTTCAGACTCCTTTACACTCAGGAATTATTGATAATCCCAAAGAGCTTTTGTTTATGTGGCTTAGATTTACATATATTTAAATATTAGAAATTTAAATGAATAAAACATTTAAATGTTAATTTTAAAATGACAACAATAATCCAGGAACATGTTAACACATTTTTATGAAAAATTACATTTTCCAAAATAAAAAAATTAGTGACAAAAGTTGCAATGTTTTGCATTTTAAAAGATCCTTTTAAGGTACAGCTTAATAGAATATGACTATCATCTTATATCTGCCACTGCATTCAATCTATTGCTATGCATTGTTTTGTTTGAAGTATGTAACAAAAATCTGGCCTCACACAGATATGCAGTTGGAAAAAGGAAGAGTATTGTAGTAGCCTTTTTGGATAATTATGGATATTTTGGGGGCATAAAAAATAATAATCCCAAATATGACACTTTGGCATGCTGAGTGCTTTGAGTTAAAGAAAACCGAAAGGCTCTAGAAATAAGGCTCAGAACCAAGGTCTCTCTCTGATCTTCCCCTCCCTACCCTGCCACCCTGCCCCCTGTCTCTCTGATCCTTTCTTTTCCAAAGTGCCTGGAAGGACTCTCTCCAGAATTTCCTTACCTCACTGAGAAAACGTCTTAAAAAAATGCAGTTGTCTTAAGTTCCCTCCCCAGGAATCTCATTAAATAACCAGGGAAGATTAATCATCAGAAAAAGACTAAAAGTCTCTAAACCTCAGTATACCGTGCCCAAACTTTTCATCTATTCTTCTGAAGACAGCTCCAAAAGATTACCTGGCACCTTCTCTGCATAGTAAAAGAAGTTTGCTCACAGTGAAGTTCCACCCCTTACCTTTCTGTCACCTCCTTCAGAGCTTCAGAGAAACTTGTCCCAGACCATGGTTCTTTGGGGCCATAGTTCTTTGGTCTCATTCATTTCCCCTGAAAATCATTTACTCCTACACCTCCCATCTCCCCTTTCCCAAGGAAGAAGGGTATATAAGCATCGGATTTCATTGGGTTATTTAGTAACCACACACCTTGTGATTCCACCCCCCCGGCCGTGTACATAAGTTTCATGTGCTTTTTTAAAAATTAATCTGCCTTTTGTCAGTTCATTTTCAGCAAACCTTCAGTGGGCAGACAGAAAGCTTTCCCTGCAACTCTATAAATATTCTTTTTCGATATTACACCAAAATTCTACAAATAAGTTTCTTAAGTTACTTAAAATGCAGAAACTGAAAATAAAATTAATGAACTTTTTGTATTCTGTTACATTAAAACCCATTGGTCTATCTGGCACTTTGAATGGATCTTTCACCTGTTCATGATTTTGTAACATTATGCATTGGTCTTTTAGAAAATACTGATTCACTGAGTTATGCATATCTTCCTAATGTTGACACATTTCATTATAAAATACTTAAATCACCTTTGTAAATGTAACCAGTGATCTCACCAGAAGATTTTAAGTATTGGAAAGCCATCAAGGTCAAGGTGGTGGACACTGTTTCCCAAAATTTTAATTTGAAAGTTTGAATTTTGTCAGTGGCAACAAATATCATGAGCTGTTTTCCTTCCAGCTTACTTCATTTGTTTTCAAGAAAATGTCTGCCACATACCCAAATGTGAATGAACAGTTTGTCAGTCATTCTTTCAAGTTAAAAAAAAAAGGTAAAAGTTTTCTAGTTTTCTACAATGCTTACAACAACAAAAAGCGCACAAGTGCTTTCCTCAAGATAGCCATCACACAATTATGCACAGAAATGCTTTAAGCATACTTCCCATTTCATCATACAGAATATTAAAAAGATATATAACCAAAGGTGGAGACTTAATAAAACTAGTAACTTCTGCCTTACCAAACACAAATGTGTTAAATGAAACTGGCATTTTTTTGTTGTGTTTTTAACTGCAAGTCCATGGCAGTGAAAAACATGATGACTACTGTTTGGTGCCACTGCTTGGATTCCTATTAAGGCTCCAGCATTTTACCCACAACTGCTTTAGCACTGTCATGTGAATGTAAACTGAAAGGACAGTCTTGCTAATGAAATAACAGAAAAAAAATTATCTAACCCACAGTCTCTCAGTAACAGCTAAGATCAGTCATATGAGTTCTCTCACTAATGGACACCCCACGGGGTTCTGTTTTCACATCTGAAAAGAGCTGAGCAGACAGAAGGGAAATGTAAATCCTTTTCTTTTACAAAAAATTCACTGGACCTATAGATTAAACTGTTTTTGGGTTTGCTTAACGGCCTTGAAGAGTTCCTGAGTGGACAGCAGGGATGTGAGCTTCCAGCCTCAGTTCCTGCCCAAAACTATATCCTCAAGGGCGAGATCAACAACAAGATCACATCCCCAGTGATAAGCCTGTGTCCAAGGGAAAGGAAAAGGGGAGAAGCCAACTCTTTGACATCTCACAGCCACTTCTGTTATCAACTGACAGCAATCACTTTTTTTTCCCCCTTCTCTTTGTCCTGATAAAAAATGGCAAGCCACTTGGCTGTGGGCAGGCACCTCCCTTCTTTTTCTTTGGGGTGCCACGCCATCTCCCTTCTCTCTGTCTGTCTCCCTCTCCCTTCTTTCTCTCACTCTCATTCTCCTAAGAAAATAAAATAAACCTTTTACTTTTATATATCCTAATCCTTGTGTGAGAAATCTTTCTCCACCCGTGCTGTGAGCACCTAGTGAGTTCACCACTCTTACATAAACAGCATGAAACATGCAAATGAGTTAGTATTACTATGAAAATAGTTTTGACCTCACAGATGCTGTAAAAGAATCTCATGTATACTCCACAGGGTCCCATAGACCATACTTTGAGAACCACTGTTTTAAAAGAACTGAAGAGATAGTCTCTTCAAGTGTAATAGTTGTAGGAAGTCTAATTTCAATAAGTTTTACAAACTCTTCCTTCATGTTTTGCTTTAAATTCACTTTTTAAATAATATTAATAAATAGAGAATGAACTTACCTTAACCTGATTCAATCATTCTTATGAAATTAAACATCTAGAATGTTTGTAAAATAACCTATATTTATGCTACTAAAGGGGCAATCATTCAAAAACACACAATAATTCTAAAACTCTTAAAAAACCAATACTCAGATGTACAAAATGACCAAAAAATACCTATGATATAATGAAGCCAAAAATTACTATACTTACTGTAACAGAGGTTTATTTTGTTCGGTTTCATCTTGAGGTTGCTAGGAAGAAAAACAATTTTTTCCAAGTGATGAATATTAATCCAATACAACAAGCTAAAAAATTAACATTTAAGATAATTCTTGTGTTATTCTTTCTTAGCTTCTTTTTTTAAATTGCAGTAAAATACTCATAAAATTTACTCTTACCCATTTTTAAATGTACAGGTCTGTAGCATTAAGTACATTCACATTGTTGGGCAAACATGACTACCATTCGCTTCCAGAATTGTTTCATTTTCCCAAATTGAAACTCTAGACTAATTAAACACTAATTCCCCATTCCCTTTTTTCCCTACCCATGGCAGCCACCATCTTACTTCCTGTCTCTATTAATTTGAGTACTCTAGAGTCATATAAGAGGAATCATACAATATTCATCATATTATGAACCTGTTGTAGCAGATACCTATATTTCCTTCCTTTTTAAGGCTGAATAATATTCCACTGTACATACCACATTTTGTTTATTCATTCATCTATCAATGGACATTTGCATTGCTTCCACTTTTTTTTGGCTATTGGGAATAATGCTGCTATGAACATGAGTGTACAAAGACCTCTTCAAGTCCTTGCTTTCACTTCTTTCTGGTATATACTCAGAAGTGGAATTGCTGGATCATATGGTAATTCTATGCATAATTTTTTAAGGAATCACCATATCATTTTCCACAGCAGCTGTACCATTTTACAATCCCAATTGCAATGCACAAGGGCTCCAATTTCTCCACATCCTTGCCAACATTTGTTATTTTCTGGAGGTTTTTTTTCATAACAATCATCCTAACGAGTGTAAAGTGGTATGTCATTGTGATTTTGATTTGCATTTTGCTAATGATTAGTGATGTTGATTATCTTTTCATGTGCTTATTGGCCATGTATCTTCTTTGGTGGAATGTGTATTCAAGTCTTTTGTACATTTTTTAATTCAGTTGTTTGCTTTTCTGTAGTTGAGTTGTAAGAATTCTTTATATATTCTGGATACCAACCCCTGATCAGATGTATGATTTCACTAGTATTTTCTTCCCAGTCCATGGGCTGCTTTTTCACTGTGTTGACAGTGCCTTTTTTTTTTTTTTTTGAGACAGAGTCTCACTTTGTTGCCCAGGCTAGAGTGCCATAGCATCAGCCTAGCTCACAGCAACCTCAAACTTCTGGGCTCAAGCAATCCTCCTGCCTCAGCCTCCAGAGTAGCTGGAACTCCAGGCATGCGCCACCACGCCTGGCTAATTTTTTCTATAATTTTTAGCTGTCCAAGTAATTTCTTTCTATTTTTAGTAGAGACGGGGTCTCACTCTTGCTCAGGCTGGTGACAGTGCCATTTGATGCTCAGAAGTTTTCAATTTTCATCAAATCTAACTTATCATCTATTCTTTCTTTTGTTGTCTGTGCTTTTAGTGTTATATCCAAGAAATCATTGCCAAATCATTCCCAAAGTTTGTCATGATACTTTCCCCCTATGTTTTCTTCTAAGAGTTTTACAGTTTTGGCCCTTATGTCCTTGTTATAACTCCTTTCTATTTAATATAAAAAATTTGTGGAACTTAAGTGAAGAGAAAGGGAAGTGTTCCTTTTTTATTCCTAGGTTCTTTTCCTCTTCATTAATCTGTGATGATTCTGAGAAGCCATGCTTACTAAGTTCTAAGATTTCCTAACGACCAGAAATTACATGACATCTGTGATACAGTGTTAAATGCTAAACTGACTCAGCCTAATTCTCAAGAAATACCAGAAAATTTGAAGTTGTTGTGTCCCGTTTGATAATCCAAAATAAGTGACTAAGGCAAAGATCTCAATCCATGGAGGTTTATTAAGCCAAAATTTGGTTAAATATCTTCCTAGGTATTTTATTTTCTTTGTTGCTATTGTGAAAGCAGTAATCCAGAGCCTCTTAGGTCAGAGCATGCTTCTCCCTAGTCAGTTCCCATGATCAGCTCCCCTTGTACTCTAGGGGAGAAGCGCTTGGCTTTAATTCA
>CAUYPO010006543.1:0-39717 GCA_963574435.1 Cheirogaleus major | reverse complement strand
CTTTCTATGATTATTTTCTCTACCTGTTCCCTGGATCTCATATTCCTCTGCCCTCTTGGGACTTTACTTCACTAACGAGTGCCCTCACCTTTATCTTTGGCTTCTTACCTCAATCACGGGCATTTCAGTAGCCTCTTGAGCAGCATATAAGTAGCACTAAAAAATGTCAACTCTCATTTACTAAGCATTTAGTCTGTACCAAGCATGGTACTAAAGGCTTTTAAATATATAAGCTTATTTTTCTCAACCTATTTATTTATTTGTAGAGATGGGATCTCTCTCTGTTGCCCAGGCTGGAGTGCAGTGGCTCAATCATAGCTTATTGCAACCTCTTAACTTCTGGGCTGGAATGATCTTCCTGCCTCAGCCTCTTGAGTAGCTAGGACTACAGGCACACATCACCACACCTGGCTAATTTTTAAATTTTTTGTAGAGACAAGGTCTTGCTATGTTGCCCAGACTAGTCTCAAGATATCCTTCCACCTTGGCCTCCCAAAGTGCCACAATTATAGGCATGAGCCACCTCGCCTTGCCAATCTCCTTTTAAGGTTGATATTGTTTTCCATATTATGCACACAAGTGAACTGAAACTTGCAAAGGTTAAGCACCAACCCAGGGTTATGCAACATGCATGTGGCAAAGCAGACATTCAAACCAAACTTGGATTACAAGATTATATATTAACCATTACCTTGTTTCCCCGAAAATAAGACCTACCCATAAAATTAGACCTAGCAGGATTTCTAAGAATTTGCACAATATAAGCCCTACCCCGAAAATAAGACCTAGTGATGGGTGTGGCTACGCAGCGTATCTGCACAACCCATGCATTTCGTCACGGAGAGGTAAAGAAGATGAGCAGTGCTTCTCATCTGCCCCATGAGAGCTCTATTGCTGGACATGAGAGATTGGGGCCAATGGTTTTAAAGGAAATAGAGTCACAAGAAATTCAGGATGGACTTCGGTTTTGGAGAGTTATGATGATGTTCCAGAAGAAGACGACTTAACTATATTTGAATAAATGTAGATTGTTGTACCGTACTTAAAAAAAAAACACATCCCCTGAAAATAAGCCCGAGGGTGTCTTCTTGAGGAAAAATAAATATAAGACCCTGTCTTATTTTCGGCGAAACACGGTATGTTATTCTCGCCATTGTTTTTCTTTGAAAAACTCTCTTGCACCCAATCAGTATCTCTCTGCTTCACCATAGACAACCTTCCTGAAAGACTTGTATACACTTGCTATCTTCACTTCACTTTGCACACCTCAACCGGCAGCAGCTTGGTGTATACCCCACATCACTGAAACTGCTCTGGGCAGCATCACCAACTACCTTATTATTTCTAAAGCCAAAGAATCGCCCGGGCATGGTGGCTCATGCCTGTAATTCTAGCACTCTGGGACGCTGAGGTGGGAGGGTCGTTGGAGCTCAGGAGTTCGAGACCAGCCTGAGCAAGAGTGAGACCCCCGTCTCTACTAAAAACAGAAAAAATTAGCTGGGCATGGTGGTACATGCCTGTAGTCCCAGCTACTCGGGAGGCTGAGCAGGAGGATCGCTTAAGCCCAAGAGTTTGAGGTCGCAGTGAGCTAGGCTGACGCCATGGCACTCTAGCCTGGGCAACGGAGTGAGACTGTCTCAAAGAAAGAAAGAAAGCCAAAGAATCTTCTGAGTCCCTTTCATAATTTGACTTGAAATAGCCTTTGACTCTGTTGACAACCCTCTCCTTGAAACATTCTCTTCCATGGACTTTCATAAAACAACACTTTGGTCATTTTTCTTCTCCTTGATCAATCTCTAGTGTTGTAGGTTGCTTCTTTTTCTCTGTCTATTGTCTATTTGTTGAGATAGATCAGATCTGTCTCTGGTTTCCTCCCTTTATTACAAATACTGCCATCACCCACTCCTATAGCTTCGCTTCTATTTGCTGATCAAGTCCACAATTCTATCTGAAGCCCTTGTATCTATCCTGACTTTCAGACCTGAATATTCAGGTCTGTTTATTCAGGTCCTGAATATTCAGGACTTTGAGACCTGTTGCCTAATTGACATCTGACTTTACATGTCTCAATGGCACAAGGGTGGACTAGTGAAGTGTTGGGAGCATCTTATTTAGACTCAGATCACTGGGCTCAAATTTTGGCACCACCAGCTAGAACCTTGTACTTCTGGGCATTCATCTCTCTGAACCTCCATTTCCTTAACTGTAAAAAGGAGAAAATCATTATCTGGTAGGGGTGTTCTAAGCATTAAATGAAAGAATACATAGAAAGCCACTAAGGAAAAGAAATGCTGTTAATTAAACTAGAATATGCCATCAGTCATAATTTACACTCAGATTTCAGTGACGTTAAAATGTGAAACTAAGGGAACGATGTTTCACACATAGAAAGTTCTTGGTGACATGTTGCCTGCTATTAATATTGCAACTCAGGGACTTTATGGAATGGAGACTAACATGTCATGAAACATATTTTGTACAGTAGGCATACTCTTACTTTCCTTTTGCACTTATTTCTTTATCTCTTATTTTTATTGCTTTAGAAATGATATATATGTTCACACACAAACATGCACACACAAAATAATACTTGACGGAAACAAAAGAGCTTGTAATGGAATGAAACAGTATTCCTTCAAATCTACTTTTACAGCCTTTTCTTTTCCTTGACAATGATGGAATAAGGCGCCTTTACCACGTCTTCAGGATTATCCAGACCTTCTGTCATTTCCCTTTCCCACATGGCTCCCTCCTCCTTTTCTGTCCTGTTCCAAAGGTAACTTCTTTCTAGCTCTCTGCTCAGCAGGTGGTAGGAGGGAGAGGGCCACAACTTGACTTTTGGGGAGATGTCTAGAACCTTTTAGATGTCTTCTTGGAATGTTTTTAATTCCACAATTTATGGTTTCTAATTGTTATTTTCTTTGACATTGTATTCTTATTTTAAGAAAGCATTTTCTTGGATCTCAGCAAAATACTATTTAGAATTTTTTAGAAGTTCTCTTTCTGTTCCCTAATTATTTATCTTTCCTCAAGTCAGTTATTCTTCTTGCTTATCTCTCCATGGTAAAGAATACTTCCCACTGTGAGAGCTGTTTTCTTTCCTTTGCTTTTCCAAATGCACAATAGTGAAGTAGACAGCGTGCAGTCTCTAAATAAGTATAATGAAACAAAGCACTCATTTTGTTGAAATTGCATCAAGCAATTGTTTTGTGTGCAAAACTCTGATTAAGTTGAATAGGACAAAAAACAGTGAGAAGCCAGTGAGGATAAATTTAAAAATCTAAGGTCATGCTAACATTAGGTGAGGAGAACAATATATTGAGAGCTAATATATACCACAGTTATGCAGAGGCAAAAACGAGGAACAAGATCTACTAGGACTTGCCCAAAGGCCAATCCCTAGCAACAGAGAAAGAAAGAAAGAAAGAAAGAAAGAAAGAAAGAAAGAAAGAAAGAAGAAAGAAAGAAAGAAAAAGAAAGAAAGAAAGAAAGAATGAAAGAAAGAGAAAGAAAGAGAGGAAGGAAGAAAGAGAGGAAGGATGGAAGGAAGAAAAAGGAGAGAATATTTCTAAGCTATAGGGCTAGTAATAACCAATGCCTCTTACCTCTTTATTTGCTATCAGCCATGGCCCCTTCCTTGTAGCTACAAGAGCTATTAACAGCAACATCAAGGAAAGCAAAATGTTAAACATCAGAGTAGTTTTATGTGGGACCATATTTTATAAGATATGAGATGTTATGAATTATAAGTGCATCATTATTTTATGTGCCGTTAACAAAGAAAAAATGCTGCTAATTAAACTATAATATGCCATCAGCCATATTTACACTCAGATTTCAGTAATGTTACAGTGTGAAACCAATGGAATTTGGTATCTGCTCTGTTTGTTCTGATTGTGGAGAGATTATTCATACTATAGAGAACAAAGGACTTTAATTTAAAAAAGGTATTGAGAAGTCTTAGTGGAATGCACCTGGATGTTGGCACCTGCCAAACAGGCTACCTTCCTAGTTATGTCAATGACAAGGTATAACCTCCACTAAATTAATTCCTCAGAGGAGTTTTCTTGTCTATAAAATGAGGACAGTGATGTCTCACAGGGTTGCTGGGAACATTCAGGTGTTAAGCACATGGCAAGTGCCTGGCATTTAGTAGATACTCAATACATCTTTATTTCCTTCATTTCTTCTTTCTAACAGCAATGCTACAGATTTTCTCTTTCTGTAAAACAGGGTAATGATCACACTGATGTCAGAAAGTTTCTGAGTGTCAATTATGATAAAGTGTGAGAGATATATATACACACACACACATATTTCTTTTTAAGAAAAACAGGCCTTATACAAATAAAGGCACGACTATACCATTGCTGGTTATTTTTAATTACTATTAGTCAGACCTGCCACTCTATCATTAAGTGAGAAAATGATGCTATATTCTTTATTTTAATATTCCAGTATCCTATTTATTATGAATCAAAAACTAAAATGAAGAGACAGAAGGAAAGGGAAAAAAGGAGAGGACGGGGAGAGAGAGAAAGAGAAGGAGGGAGGGAGAGAGTAGAGAGAATGATTGGATTTTTAAAAAAAGGAAGAAAAGAAAACCTGAATTTTCACAAAATTTTACACACATTGTTATACAGTAACGGTATAATACAAGGTAATTAGTATAAATTAATTAACTCAAAGGGACTCTTTGCATTCAGGGTGACTCAATAAACAATCAAAGAGTAGTGTTTCTCCAATCTGGCGATCATCAAAGTCACTGCAGAAATTACAAAATATATGTATGTGGATTTCTCCCCAGACTTACTGAATCAGAATCTCTGGGGATGGGAGCCAAGAATATGTATTTTTATAATGTTCTCAGCTGATTCTGATGATTAGTCTTATTTGGAAACCACTGCTGAGCAGGGTTTTAACCTGCAATATAATAAAAGAGTCATTACGTTTTTTAGAACAAATGAATGCTATTTTTAGTGCTGCCTGATACTTTATGTTGGAATCCTGGATAATTTGGGAGAGAGGACTCAAAGACTCTTCATTAATGGCATTGATCTGGATAAAGACTACATTTATCAGTCTCCTTTGCAGCAAGGTGTGGCCACATGACAAAGTACTGACCAATTGGATGAGAATGGAAATGAGGTGTGCAAACCGCCCTCCTGCCTTTCAAGCAGTGGTTTCCAAGGGCTTTTGTTCCATGGGACCCTTTGGCAGCCTGGAGAAGCCACAGAAGGATTCTTTCTTAAAATAACATTTTTATATGCATAAAGTATAATACTATACTTAGAATCACAAATGAGACCAATCACATCACATACTGTTATCAAAATATTAAAAGATTAAACTCATGATATTAGTGATATAGATATTTACCAACACATTCAATAACGAGATTTAGCAGCAGGTCATCGGTAGAATTACGAACATTAGGGCAGCTTGGGGTGAAGGTGGGAGTGATATTTCAGGGTAACATCTTGCATTCAGAGTTCTTTGGTTTCTCTGGCTTCTAAAATTGAATGGGCCCTATCTCCATGTTTTCTAGTCCCTGTCCACAATCCTCCTCAAAATCCTGATCTTCAACAATTATTTACAGGAAAAGACCCCACATATATAGACATGGCTTTTTCACGAATTGGTAAGGTAAAGGTCAGATTCAGGAATGCTTTTAAATAAAGGCAAGTGCTTTTAAATAAAGTCATTGGGTATCTATTGCAACCTATTACAACCTAGATTTATATTTATTTGTGTCAGACTTAGTCTGATCTTATTTATATAGCATGGTACTTGCTGTATTTAATGGGTTTCTTAACTTGGAATGGAATAAAAATTATATTCTTTTTTAAAAAATAAGTATTTGAACCAAGTTGAATCAAAACCAGTTTTTACATTTAAATTGGATGATGAGAAAAATAAATGTCTTCTGAAATGAAGAAACAAACAAAAGCAGAATCCAAAAAGATCTGAAAGAAAAACCCTGGGAGAAGCAACAAGATGTCGGTAGGTTTAGTTGGTCTTTCCTTTCAGGCTAGTCCTTGAATATTCTCTGATGTTATCATTCTATATTGTCATCGTGAGGATTAAATGAAATAATGTATGAGACTGGGCATTGTAAGCTCTACCCTTCTAAGCAAAAATAAGGTGTTGTCACTAACAACTGATGACTTAAGGGAGTTAGTTCCTCCAAATGAGGTTAGATTGTTTTTCCCATTCGGTTCCAAAGTATCTGTTTATCTTTTACTTTTGGTCTGTTTGTTCTTTTCCTTATCTGTGTGAGGCTATAAACCATTTATTAGAGAGGACTTTGAATCCTATCTTAATCTCCTCTACTATTTTGCTTGGTGGTTTTATTTGAGCCAAAGACTTCCAGATTTTCCTGTTTATTGGATTTTGTTTTTAGTTACCCACATCCCCACAGAGAAAGGGCTTATGATAAGTAGAAAATTATTTCATATCTGAATGAGATGAATGCAAGTGGCAAAGAAATAAACGGATTAAATGAGAATTACATGGCTGCTGCTGGACCTATTACCAACATATTATTTTGATGCAGTTATAAATCTATCTCCATATGATAGAGAATGGAAAGTGGCAAATGTGTTTATTCACTGCTCTGTTTTCTTGTCTACAATCCCTCCACCTTCCAAATAAGTGGTTTAAATACCGGAGTGGTAGAATGTGGTAGAGTGGGAGTGTAGCTTACCTGCCATTCTTCTGAAAAATCTGCTTTACATTGGCAATTTCTTTACTAGTTGTAATAGTAAGAATGATAATAGTTTTAAAACAACTATCTTTTTTTATTTTTTTTGAGATAGGGTCTCACTGTGTTGCTTGGGCTGGAGTGCAGTGGCGTGATCATATCTCTTTATGTTTTTCAGGCTGGTGTTAAACTCTTGGCTTCAGGCGATCCTCTCACCTTGCTCTCCCAAAGTGCTAGGATTACAGGCTAAGCCACCAGGCCCAGCCAAAACAATTACCATTTTTGAGCACTTGCCACATGTTAGGCATTTTATATCTATTACCTTTGTAACAGGAATGGAAGGTAGATAGTATTATTCACGTTCCAATGCTGATATGTATACATAATATCACATAATAAACATATAATGTTGATATAATTAGAATGGATTTATCGTTTGCATTAAGATTTTGACAACACCTTGAGGGAGTTTTTTTTTTTTATCACCACTTTTCAAGCCAGCTCTCAACCCTCACAGGAGTCCTGTGAGACAGACTGGCAGCCAGCATCTTTATATAGGCAGGGTTTGAGCCTGCTTCAGTTTTCTGACTAGCACCTAGCTTATTTTTAGAGCATAATACATGGTAATAAGAAGAAAATAGTGAACAGCAATACAACCCAAACAGTACAAATGCACTTCTCAGATTGCGTGGGGTCTCTCTGGGGTTTCTTTTAGGGTATCTGAAGTTATATCCTTGCCTGGCAGAGAGAGATGGAATAAAACTACTCCATTTTTTTCTTTCTTTTGATTAAAGAAGTATGCAAGCTTTCGACAGAATAGGCCAGCAGCCTCTCTCCAGTGAGTGAACTGGAGAATGAACCAGGCACGGCTGGGTTCTCCACCGGCTGGGCTTCACTCCTCCTGGCTTATTGGCCATGGCATCTTGAGTTTGTTCTTCTCACTCTACCCCCAGACCCTCGGGCATCTGCCAACAGTCTCCACAGTCCTTAGGGAGGATTAATTGCCACCCGTCTAGTTTCAAACTAAGTTAATACTTGTTGAGTGTTGAATCACACATAGGACAAGGTTGGGGAGCCACTAAAAGAAAATCGCTGGTTGGGACCCACACCGGGCTCATGGTATCTATTGCAGCATATTTTTCACATTCCATGTTCTGGCCTTCATTGTTACAGTTCCACAGATGTGATATTGCTAAGGGCCCAGAATTTCCCAGATAAAAGGAGACCAGTGAATGTTCACTTAGTTTACAACAAATTCCATGGAAAACCCAAACTGCTAGGGCGTTTGACCATGAAAAACACTAAACAGCTAAAAAGACTCTCTGCTAGTGGAATCTATATGACAAACTAAATGTTAATCAGAGGGTTGCTTGGTAAGCATGAAAGCAGGGCAGGGGAGTTAGCAGAATGAGTTGAATATTTAAAGGCCCAGGTTAGGTCAGACTGGGGCCAGGACTCTCATCTTGCCACCAAGATGGTATAAGAAAAATTCTTGAGCCAGAACATTTTCTCCCCTGGAAATTTCCGGTCCTGGAGAAGACTTGTGTTTGCCAGACATTATTGGGTGAACATTGGAAATATTTCCCTTGGCCTCTGACACCTCCCCCGAAGCACACTGCACTGAATAGGCACCAAGAGAAAGATAGTTAAACAACAAATACAGCCCAGAGACAGAGAATAAATGCCTTTGTTCTAATCCTTCATTCACATTAGGAAGTGATCATCTTTCTGAAATAAGACGCCATGTGGTTTTCTCTTCTTTTATTCATTGTGAAGGAATAGAGGTAATAAGTTAGAGTAAGCCAAAAAAAAAAAAAAAAAAAGCAAGCTCCCTTTCCAAATAGATATCTTTCAATGTTATTTAATGGCTTCTGTATGTAGCTAAGAACTATTTTACAAGATACATACTACCAGGAGGTTTATGCCCAACTAATATCCATAACTTAGTGTACTTAAATGAATAAGTTTTTGGTGAGGTCTAATGCTTGATTTACAGAAAGTGACTAATAAGAACTTTATATAAAAAGCAGCTGAGACCTACGGAGTCTCAGCATCTTGCTAAAGTCCACACAACTGGCTGGAGGCAGAGGCAAAATTTACACTTCCTCTTCTTAACACTTTTTTTTTTTGAGACAGTCTCAGTCTATTGCCCAGGCTAGAGTGCTGTGGCATCAGCCTAATTCACAGCAACCTCAAACTCCTGGGCTCAAGCAATCCTTCTGCCTCAGCCTCCTGAGTAGCTGGGACTACAGGCATGCGCCACCATGCCCGGCTAATTTTTTCTATATATTTTTAGCTGGCCAATTAATTTCTTGCTATTTTTAGTAGAGACAGAGTCTTGCTCTTCTCAGGCTGGTTTCAAACTCCTGACCTTGAGTGATCCTCCCGCCTCGGCCTCCCAGAGTGCTAGGATTACAGGCATGAGCTACCGCACCCAGCCAACACTTTAAAATATGTAAATGCTCCAAACTCTACTTCCATCTGTACAGCTGAGGTGTGGATGCTCAGGTGTGTTGTATGTGATGGAGGTGGCTAAGGGGTTATGGGAATAATGAGGCAGCTACCCAATCCAGCTCCAGGCTTGGAGAGGGTCTACAATGGTTTTAGAGTGAAATTGATTCTTGTGTGAGTTCAGTTGTGAAGGGTAAGTATAGAGTTTAACTGGGGCCAGGGGTTCTCAAACTTTTTAAACAGGGGGCCAGTTCACTGTCCCTCAGACCATCGGAGGGCCATTGGAGAGTGTGGTGCACATTCCACACATGCACACTGTGGGCCAGGGACAAGTCGGCTGCTAAGCAGGACAGGCAGCAGCGGCAAAAACACCCGGTGGGCCGGATAAATGTCCTCGGCGGGCTGCATGTGGCCCGCGGGCCGTAGTTTGAGGACGCCTGAAATAGGCAAAGGATACGGGGCAAATGTTACAGGCAGATAAAAGTGCCTAGGTAAACACTCAGAGGTTTCCAATTTTTTCACCTGCAGTCGTCCTCACCTCCCATCCCTATTCATAACCGTGGCCTTAACCCATGCCCCCATGCCATTGCACCCCTGGATGTATGCCCTTGGGAAGGGCTGCCCTAGCTGCTGCCATGCATCAGGTGTTTGAGAAAAAAGGGGGAAATAGTAATCACAAGGACGGTGCAATTGGCTGGCAGTTGTTAAGTTTCACTATGCCCTGGGAAGAAAAGGTACCAAAAAGCTGAGATCAATCAATCAGGGATGAGATAAATGCTGAGTGTGAAGGCCAGAGGGCCTCCCTGGAAACAAACCAAGAGGCTCTCATCTCTTAAAGTGGGAGGGGAAGGTGTTCAAATATGAAGACTCAGTCCAAGATTTAATGGTAAGAGTAGGTTGAGGTAGGTCTGCTATGCCTATAGCATTGGGAAAATGGGTCCTGATGCAGGGATGGCACATCCGTGTTGGTGCCCTTCCCCTCCAAGAATCTTCAATCTCCGGATTGCCCTGAACCCTCTGAGGCTGCACAGATGGCCCACTCCTGCTGTCTGTGAAGGACTACACACACACACACACACACACACACACACACACACGTGTTAATGCAGAGGTCTCTCTTCGATAACACATCATGTGCTGACTGCAGGATCTCCCCCATCTCCCTTCCCAACAGCTAGATCAATAACCAGGGTAATGTCACAGAATAACACTGTCAAGGTTATGTTGGAACTGCTATGGGAGGAAAATGAACTATACCCCGAAGTCTAAGTTCAAGACTAGCCAACTGGGAGGATATCCGCGGGACTGGATTCTGAGGGTGCCCAACCAAGGTGGGTAGAAGACAAATTTTGGCACAGAAGAGCTTACTGATATGACAGCACTCTCCCATGACACAGTATGTGATATACACTGGCAAGGACCTGCAAGAGGGCTTGGGAATGCTGTGGGATGGCTCCTGGAAGCACGGAAGAAGCAATGCCCCATACCAAGTTAGGTAGAAATGAGAAAATTGCTGTGATGGACAGTGTTACACCATGAAGAGAGGGAAGAGGTTGTTTTGCATCTCTTCTCTCTTGCCTAATTTGATGGTAAATGACAAGTGGAGCAATATTACCTTATTATTTTTTTTAAGAGACAGGGTCTTACATTGTCACCTAGGCTGGAGTACAATGGCACAATCATAGCTCACTGTAACCTCAAACTCCTGGGTTCAAGTGATCCTCCTGGCTCAGGCTTCTGAGGAGCTAGGATTACAGGTGCATGCCACCATGCCCAGCTAATTTAAAAAATTTCCTCATGGAGATGGGGTCTTGCTATGTTGCCTAGGCTGGTCTTGAACTCCCAGCCTCAAGTGATCCTCTTGCCTCAGGCTCTCAAAGTGCTGGGATTACAGGTGTGAACCACCACGCCTGGCTCTTAGCCTATTTTTGTTATTGCCATACCACTCTGAAGATTTCCAAATAAGTCAAGAGGATGCAGATTGGTGTTAAAACTAGTACCCCGAGAATGCCTCATAGGGCGCTACTCTGGTCTTCTAGAACAACCTTTTTGGTACCAGGGACCAGTTTCATGGAAGATAATTTTGCCATGGACTAGGGGGAGAGGGATGTTTCCAGATGATTCAAGCACATTACATTTATTGTGCACTTTATTTCCATTATTATTACATTGTAATATATAATGAAATAATTATACAACTCACCATAATGCAGAATCCTTTCTCATGGTGATGTGAGCACTGGGGAGCGGCTGTAAATACAGATGAAGCTTCACTGGCTCACCAGCAGCTTACCTCCTGCTGTGCAGTCGGGGGTTGGGAGTGAGAAGCATTGAGAGCCTCCCACCTTACTGAGGTTTTACTGGACGCCAAGTATAATAGTTATAATTCCTGGATTTCTCTCACCTCCTACCACCCCAACACCAACCAGAACAATCTCCCTGTACCTGACTCAACTGTCCAGATTTGTGGCTTTGCCTTATGAGACCCCATTATGCAAGGCAGCCTGGATATTTGTACCTGACTATGAGATGGGCCCCATCATCTCCAAAGTATAATACAATAGGGAAAGTAAAGGAGGCAATTGGGTGACCCCTAAGTGATAATCAATTTCTGGAGAAGTATTCTTCTCTGATAACAAGAAGTAATTTTTGCTTAGGAAGCTATCTCTGAGCTTTCTTTTTCTGGCCTTAATCTATATTATCTATTGATTTGCAGGTTCTAGAATATCAGCTATTTTATTACATGAATTCTTTTCCATTTTAAAAATCAGCAATGTGTATGGTTTTGATACTACTTGGACTTCGTTTTTCTATCTGAACATTGTTCACTGGGAATGTTCAGCTGAGAATATTTTAGATTAGCTGAGTGACCTTAGCCACATGGCAACTATTCCTGGATCATTTGTTATTAAAGCTCCCTAATTTCTTTTTATGCTAACTGGCTTCCTAGAAATATTCTCCCAAGTGATGCTAGAAACTCCACTATAAGAAAACACTGCTGTCACTCTATGAATGGGGTCCAAAATAGCCACTCTGTATGCAGTGCTGTGTTAGTGCAAGGTTCAAGATGTGAGTCAGGAGAGCCTACGGTAAGGACTGAAATCCTATCTCCAATCCCATTACGTTGGAATTTGAACTCTCACAGAGTGTGCTATGATCAAGTTCTGATGCTTGGCAATCTGGTCCTTTGGGTTACACATTGAACTCTCCCTGTGTTTCTCATTTAGTGTGTAAGAACCCATCAGATCCTCTACTCATTGTGGAAAGAGTGGAAGCCACTGGTATAATGAGGAACAGGAAGACCATGAATAAGAGAATAAATGGAGGAATAAAGAAGAGGAAGGGGCTTGGCAAATAGGGATAAACACCAGTTTTTGGCTGAAATAGTTTAATCACATAAGAGACCAAACAGGGTGATGAAAAGGGCCTTGAACTACCTGCCAAAGATCTGAGGATCTTAGAGAACTACTGTTGTGATTTTGGACATTTCATGTTTGTTTATCTCAACTCCTTCATCTATAAAATGCAAGGTACTCTGCCTCCCCTGCATAGCTCCCTGGCTGATTGTGAAACCTAAGTCGTATTTCTGAAGAATTTCCGTAAAACCTACTGTGCTCTAGGAAAGCACTGGACTGTTGCTATGGGGTTGTAAGTGCACACAAATCCTGCCTCAAAATCTACTGGGAAAGAAGCTGGGCCGAAAGGAGCACATAGAACTGAATTAACGTTGAGGAGCCATGTGGAAAAGCAGAGCAGCTTCTGCTTGACAGTCCTGGTACTGTTGTTATAGAGCCGAGACTGTCCCAGTCAGCAGACTCCTTTGGGGGAGCCGTGGTACTGGGAAAGAAAGTGGCTGGGCTAGAGCATATTGGCCATCGACATGCAATAACTCTTGAGTTTCCTGTTGGTTGCTTCCTTATTGAGCAATACTTCTCTAGAATCACAAGAGTCTACAATTCAGGGAAGACAAGGTCACCTAAATACAGTCTGCTCCACTCATTTTGTTCTTTTCTACAGCAAAATCCACAGTTAGCTATTCATTGGCAGGATTGATCCATTTTTATATTCTTTTCCAAATAAATCAATTTTTTTTTTTTTTTGCCAAGGATGAATCAAGGTATGGTCTTAGACATCATGGCCTATTTCTGTGTATGTGTGTGTGTTTTCAATTTCAATCAACAAAAGTAATCATGTAGTTAAATAATAAATATAGCAATAATATGTTGAGCACCTTATATATTCCAGCTACTGTGCTAAGAATTATACATATATTATTTCACTTTATTCTAGTGAAACAGAGTTGGTATTTGTATGCTCATTTTGAGAAAGTGAGATCTACAATGAAGCCGCATGACACGGTTGCATACTCACAAGCAGCAGATTCAAGATTCAAATTCAGCTTTGTCTGATTTTGAATCTCAGGCTCCTACCCACTTTGCTCTCCTGTCTTTACCTAGGGGCATCTACTCTGAGAAAGACGTGCTGTGTACTAGGGATGGAAGGATGAATAGGGTAGATCTCTGTCCTCATCAAGCTCCATTTAATGTTTGAATGAACATTATTAAAGCTATTATTGAAAGGCACTCAAGAGTGAAATTAATGAGTACTGTAGTTTTTCATAGAAATACTAAATTTTACAATTTGAAGGGAAAATCTCTCTTTTTATGCAATAAGCAATAAAAGTGATAACAGAATGCATGATAGATCTTGACTTCAGCAAGGCATCAGACAGTATTTTATAAAATCCTTGAGGGAGAGTTGTAGAAATATCATGATATTGATAACATAATTTGGAGAAATCAGAGCTGATTGAACTCCCAAATCAAAACATATTGACTTGCTGGGTGCGGTGGCTCATGCCTGTAATCCTAGCACTCTGGGAGTCTGAGGCAGGAGGCTCACTTGAGGTAAGGAGTTCAAGACCAATCTGAGAAAGAGCAAGACCCCATCTCCGCTAAAAATAGAAAAATATAGCTGGATATGGTGGTGCTCAACTGTAGCTCCAGCTACTTAGGAGGCTGCGGCAGCTGGATCACTTCAGCCCAGGAGTCTGAGGTTGCTGTGAGCCAGGCTGATGCCACGGCACTCTAGTCTGGGCAAAAGAGCAAGACTCTGTCTCAAAAAAAAAAAAAAAGTATTGATTAATAGTCAAGATGAAGCTGGAGTGAGGTCTCTAGAGGTGAGCCACTGGGCTCTGTCTTTGTCTCTGACCTGTTCGTGTCTTTTAATAATACCTTGGGTCATTTATTTGTGAATGACAAATCTGTAAATGACAGAGAAATGACTGGTACATAGGATTAAAAACTAGGAAGGTGATCATGTAGCAAGGTAATAACGTAAAGCCTTGGACTTAGGTTCAGGAAGTCACTTACATTTGTATAGGATTGCTACTAATAGAAGTTAGTATTAAAAAGATACTAACAGCAGTTAGTGTAAAAAAATAGAGTATGTCCAAATAACATGATATGGCTGCTAATGGAACAGGTGTAAACTTAAGCTGCATTAATAAAAGCATTTTGTTGAGATCAAGAAAGAAAAGTTTCAATGTATTTAGTTAGCACTGGTTAAATTTTTTAAAAAATATAAAAATATGTCTCTATTTCCTTGAGTGTGAAAAAAGCAAAAAATCTAAAAGGTATAAAATATCTTATAAATATGTAAAATAAATATAAAAATACATTTTATATTTAAAAATATAAAAATTTATATAATTGCAACAGTTCCAGATGTCTTCCTTTAAGTATGATAAAAACAAAGCAGTGACAATGTTTATTGTAGACCTACTATGTACTAGGTTACAACCTAGGTTACAACCTAAATCAACTAAAATGTTAGGTGATTTTACATATACTATGTCAGTCAAATCTCACACCATTCCTGCAAAGCACTTTTAAAGAAAGCTGCAACAATTGAACCTCAGAGAGGTGAAGAAGTTGTCTGGGGTGAAGCTCAGATTTGATCTCAGTTGGTATAACTCCAAGGTTTACTTTCACACCAATACATCAGATCCTTGAGAGTATCAAACATTGAAGGGAATGACCTAGCGATGGGAATAAACAGATGTAGGTTAGAGCAAAAGAGAAGTAAACTAACATTTACCAGGCACCTACTATTTTCTGGACATGCATAGTCTCAGTTAATACAACAACTCAGTGAAATAGCTATTATCACAATCTCCATTTTAATATGAGAAAAAATAGGTCAAAGAACTCACCTAAGATCACCTAATAAATAAGTGGTGGAATCAGAATAATGCTACTCATGTGTTTGCACTATGACCATTCTTTGTCATTATTTCTCCAACTTCAGGTATTACACATGACACCTACCTTGATTTTGCCCTACCTGTAAATCTGTTTTGTAATTTATTTAATTTTTCTTTAACTCTCACTTTTTGAAACTTAATTATTTAACTAGAAAACTTTACGTAAAACTATAAGAAGCCATCTCTGTCAAATCTATAAAAGAAAAGCCAGCACCCCTTGCTATAAGTAGAAGAAAACCATAAACATCAATACATTATAAACAAAATAATGTTATTGAATTCTAGCCAGATATTGTTGCCTGCAGAAGGTTCTAATTCTGAGGTCTTCTCTCTCTCTGTCAAAACGAAAATTAATAAGGATACAGAGATGTGAAAGATATTTTAGTACCAAACTAAGCCTGTCTCTTTGACTTAAGAAGGATTAAAAAATTCAAATGTAAATAATGTTCTCACTATGTGATTATGTGTCATTCAATATTGTTTAATGCAGTGTCTATGCAATAGCTAAAATCATCTTCTGAACCGTCGGTCATCTCACATTTTGCCAGTCACACACACTCACTGTTTTCTAATATATTCTATACCATTCTTCTTAATTGCTTTAAAGAATAGTGGGATGATGAATCTGGTGGGGGGAAAAAAGTCTTAGGGAAATCACCACCATTTTCAAATCCTGGAAGACTGACATGTGGAAGAAAGTATTGATTTATTCTTTCTTTCTCAAAAAGAGTCAAATTAGGACATATTGTGACAATTTGAAATGCAACTTTTGGCTCAATAAAATATACAATATGAATATTTAACTAACAAAGGAAATGATCATCACTCAAATAACTGAGTTTTCTGCCTCTGCAAATTGATAGCAGATCATCTTCCAAGAATAATATAAAAGAAATGATTTCATTGGTTGGGGGATTGGAGTTAAATTTAAGATCAGTTAGGATTTTAACGTTCTTTTCAACTCTGTTATTCTCTAAGACTTACTGATGATTCTAGTAGCTCAAAGATCACTGAACATTTAAGATCCTGTAGCTGAAGATCTTAACACAGACAAAGGTTTTTCAATCTCAGTACTATTGACATTTTGGACTGCGTAACTCTTTGTGGTGGGGGGCTGCCCGGTGTATCTTAGGATGGTTAGCAGCATCCCTGGCCTTTTCCCAGTGGATGCCAGTTGTACCCCTCAGTTGTGACAACCAAAAGTATCTCCAGACATTTCCAAATGTTCCCTGGAGAGCAGAACCACTCTTGGTTGAGAATCAATGCTGCAGAGCCCCTTTCTCTATGCATCTGCTCTTCTGAGACAGGAATCAACATCTCATGCATACCTTTACCATTGCACTTAATGTATCTAACAAACGTCATTCGAGTGTCTACACCATGCCAAGCCCTACATTAAGCACTGTTTCCAAAGTAGTAAGAGAGACAGACCTAGTGTTCACAGAGCACTACAGGGGGTGAATAGAGTGGAGAGGAATTGAGGGGGGAAAAACCTGCATACGGTTTATAATAGTTGTCCATGTGCCTTTCAGTTTCCACCATTGTCTTGTGAGCTTATTAAAGATGTGACCATAAATCTTTTTTGTCATGTGAGGTAGTATATTCCCATTCTCATCTGGACTAAGGCGTTTGGGCTGGTTTTCTGTCACTTTTAACAGGACACCATCCATACTTACTCATGCCCGAAACCCCAATGACATATTCTTCGTTTCACAGCATATTGTAGTTTATATACACTACGGTATTTTTAATGCTTCCAGGGGAGAAAATGAGTGATTCTGAATTGAGGTTTTGTGTTTATAACATAACATTAATTCATCTAATATTTACTGATATTCTACTATGTGCCATTCAACAAAGAATTCTGAAAACACAAACAAAACTTATAAAAGCAGCAACAAAAATTGCTTCTCAGAGACGTTTTTCCCCTCCCATTGGGGCTAGATTTTTGTCACAAATATAATTAATAGCTTTTGCATTTTATTTGGAAAAGTCTTACATAAATGGTAAATTCCTCCATTTATACATAATATTAAAAATCATCCACTTAGAAATATACACAAAGGAAGGAAGTTTTGACGTTTATTTATAGTTTTCCAGATAAGTTCAATTTTACATATCAAATAATACTGTGAGAATTCCTGAGAGCTTTTTTTATTTAAAAACATTGTTATTCTCTTATTTAACTTGAGTTCAGTTGGTCTTTCTTCACTTTCCATATGACATTTATGCTTATCCAAAGGGATACTAATTGTGTAGCTCTGTCATGCTGATCCTGTTTGACTTTCTCCCAGAGGAGAGCCCAAACTCGGCATGGTTTCCAGGAACAGGGAGCCTACGAACATTTATGCGATAACTCAGCATATTGGCCATCAAGTGTTGTTAGCTGGGGCGAGCATCTTTCCACTTTGGAACCACTAGCTTGAACCAGTTGAGCTGCACGTTAATATCCATGAAAAAAAAACAACCCTTCTCTGTGGTCTCAAAAATGAGTACCTTATTCATTTCGTCTTCCAGGTCTCAGTTGCCAATATGGCACGCTGGAGATGCGTAAATTCTAGTTTGAGGCAGAAAAGTGGACAACCAGTTTTCAAAAACATGTAAAATCATGTCAGTGGCTTCCTTACTCTCTTTCAGGATTTGTCAACCGAAAGTCCCAGAATGCTTAGGAGGATTATTCAACAAATTCAAACTATGTTTCTTAAAGTATTTCTAACATTTCACAAAGTCTTAACAGAATTTGTCCAGGTTGAGATAGATTCTGTGGGCTATGTAAAATGTTAGATCTACTTTTGGTTTGAATTATGTGAATTCAACATAATACTAGACAGTTCATGTTGATCGGAAGCTCTTATTGATAGTTATTTTGATCTTTAATGAATCAAAAATGGGGAAATTTTTCATGTAACAACTTTTATTAAGTTTCTATCTTGTACTAGTTTCCTTGACAGATAAAATGTTTTTAAAAATTAAGATCTTATCAGGAGAAATAAGAAAACGAATCCTTGGAAGTAAAGAAGTATGAAACCAACGATAGAATGTGATCTCTCATCTTACAGATGAAGAAACCAAGGCCAAAAGAGGCAGAATGACTTTCCCAAGGTATCATTGGCTAGTGACTGAGCTGGAATAGGAACCCATAGATATCGATTCTATCTATTGCTTGTCCCTTGATAGTAAAAGTAGGCAGTCTTTATAATCCATGTTAGGGTATACAGGTAGACAAAGTAACACCAGGGGGATAGTATTTGCTTCAAGCTTGCTGTCATAGTGAAGTGGCATAAGCTAAACTCTACTAAGGTGCTAACTGATTCTAGGATCTAGCAATCTGAGCAGGTGATGGAGACAGCTGCTTACCTGTGCTTAAGGCCTTCCAGCCGGGAGGAATATCTCCCCACTCCTCTCTGGCATAAAACCTAATTCAAGTTGCAACTCAATCCTCTCATTTCGAAGGTTTTTTTTTTCTTCATTAAAATTCAGGTATATATATGCATTTCTCTAAATTTAATTGCTGAGCTATAAAGTAGAGGTAGCTTTTCTCTAGCTTACTTTTCCCATCTACAAACTTCTAGGCTATCTATTATCTTCTGTCTTTTCTATATGTGAACTTTTATAAGAAAACCAAAAAGGTGCTAATGTATCTGGATAGTGAGATATAAGGTATTTTTAAAGGTTGAAATCTTAAAAAAATGAACACGTGTTAATAGTGCATGAGTAATAAAGTAGGTGCTTAAAAATAATAGACTTCTTTACAAGAAATGTTAAATAGTATACTTCTGCATTATTATCAATGTGTCATTTCAAGCACTTCAATCTTAAGTGCTTTTTATTATATTCATATCATTTAAAATGTGATACGTAGTATATATAATAAAATGCTATTTACCAATCATGCTAGGGAAATGTTATGATAATACTATTAAAACTATTAATTTCTCCTCTTAGAGGTGGCAGAGAGAAAGTAGATTAGTGTAAATTCCATATGGGCAAGACAATATCTGTTTCATATGTACTCATATTCATAGTGCTTAACATAGTACCTATCATAATACAGGTGCCCAATAAGTATCTGTTAAAAGGACATATGAAGAATAATGTATATAGGGACTGATACTATGCTTTCATAAAAATCGACAAAATGAGGATTGAGCCATCTCTCTATTGCCAGTACATACAGAAGTGAGATACTCACGGGCGTAACCATTGCTACAAAGGTAAAGTAATTTTCCGGGGGGCCATGGGTGCTCCTTCAATGGCTAGGCGAGCTTGTGTTCTCACTTCAGAACTGGAAAAGGGAGATCATTATGGTTTGCTATCCATCAAGGCTTCCCACTCAGAAGAACACACAGTTTTCAAAGGAATGCATTTATCCCATCTCAAATTTTTGGTGTATCTTTTTTCTTTTTTACCTAAAGCATAACGAGCTTGTCAGAGTTTCCATGGTGAACATGGGGCACCATGGAAACTGATAGATTTAGCTACATGAAAAGAATAAATAAAATAGACAGGCATTTATTTCACTGTGCAATGACAACTTCCCTCCTAGATAGGAGCTGAAAAGTGGCTTCTCATTTAACCTGCTTGCCCTTCCCTCTCTGTGCCTCACGAAAACATGAGTTATTCTCACTGGCCGATTCTACTGACCTATGCTGATTGGACTCTTGTTCTCGTCAAGGTTCATTATTCCCACTTTGGCTTCACTTCTGGCTAGATCTGTGTGTCACCAGCAACTGTTAGAAAATCATGTACAATGTGCAAGTTGTAGATGATGGCTCCCAATGCAGTGACAATGTGAGTCACAGCGAAACCGAATGAATGATTCCTTGCAGCCTACTGCGACAAGATGATGTGTGAGGACAACTGGACTCCGCGCCCAGGTCCCTCCTATGCTAACTGATAGACAACCCAACCTCCCTGAACCTCAGTTTACCAGTCTGTGAAACGGTTAAAATACATTCTCACCCTACTTGATAGGGTTGTTGTGAGTCTCAAAATGAGATAGTAGAACACAAAGCATTTTTACACAGTCAAGTTCTATTTAGCAGATAACTACAGGTATAATTACATTAACAAGATGATCAAAATGTCAAAACTGATCATGCTATGGTCCAGTTCTTTGCCTCAGGTGATTAGAGATTTAGAACACACTGGTCCTATCCAGTAGTTGGGAGTTTGGGGACTACTTGGCTCCATCTAAACTAGGGAGAATTGTGATCTTAAGTAACGAATCTTTTCAACGTTTCCATATGTTTGAATAGTTTTATAATAAAATGTTAGAAAACTAAGTAAATAAAATAAAACTCCCAAGTTCTTGTCCCAATGAATTGCTCACTATTAGCATACACCTACTATAGCCTCTTAGTTTTTATCATTGTAATATAGGCACTAGAGCTACCTCCTGAAATTAACATTCATATAATAAGTCTACGGAGCACCTTGTAGTGACCGGACACTGTGTTAAGGGGACACACAGAAAGAAAGAGAAAGGATGTTGTCCTTTAGGAGGACACAATCTTCTGGGAGAAATAGATGAGTAAAGGAACAATTATAGCACCCCACGAACTCAGAGGAAGAACACTTGACACTCAAGAGAGAGCAGAGGTGTAATGATTTCCTGGATGAAGATGGGGGTGAGTAATTAACCTGAAGCATTTTGTGGTAGGGAGAGTGGGTGGGCAAATGAGGCAGGTGTAGTGTTAGGTGGTAAAAGGGCACCACAGGCAGAGAGAAGAGGGTGAGTAAAGCAGACTCATGACATATGGGAGAGTGGAAGGTGACAGGTCTGCCGAGGCAGCCAGGGGCTACCTCAGGAATGTTTCATGCCAAGAAGGGGCTCTTTTTTTTTCTGAAAGAAGTGATACCTGGGGATAGGGCACTAATGGTGCTTGGGCTGTGTTTTGAAGGTGAATATGAGAGCTCTGTACTCCTTTTTTCTTCTAGACCTCCATAGCCAGGAGAACATTTGCCTGGGAATACCAGGATAGGAATCAAAATTGCAGGAGGACCAATGGCTTAAAGGATTTACTAAGTTTGAGGGTGGAGAACTGGTGAGAATAATGGAGAAGCCGAGACTTCTGGCGTGTGGCTGAGCCATGCTGCCTGGCAGTGTGACACCCAGGGGTTCTAGATCCTGTGCCCAGGTGCCTACAACTCGACTGGGAATGGAAGTGAAACTGTGCATTGCTCAAAAGAGCTAACCCTTATGTGAGGAGCACTAATACCATGTCACCTGAAGGCACATGATCTTTCTTCTGTTTGACCACTTCGGTACGGCGCTCACTGGCCGTGAAACCTTGCCCACAGCCGGCACTCATAGTCCGCACGGTAGTGTGTGCTGTGCATTGACGACGCATCCGTTTTGCTCTTGTGTGATGAGGAAAACTTTAAAGCGCTGAAGCTTGTGTTACTTTACAGGCAGCTTTAGGAAAATAACTATAATAACTCCTACTAAGGACTTGTTAAAAGGTCACAGATTCGTAGTAACTTATTAGCTGAACGTACATGCTGCAACTGCAGAGATAAAAGTAAAAGCTTTTGGCTGTAGACTAAAGTCAACGCTTATCTGTGAAATCTTAGGTTTAAAGTACAGTATATGTGTTAATATATATAGTAACTATTAAAAATGTATACTGCCTAAAAAAAAAATAAAGTCGATGCTTGGCTGTGTGCCTTCATATCACGGCTGTCAACTAAAGTCGATGCTCGCGTTCTCTGTGGCTGTGGACTATAGTCGATGCTGGGCTGTGCGTGTTCATCTGTGGCTGTGGACTATAGTCGACGCTGGGCTGTGCGCGTTCATCTGTGGCTGTCGACTATAGTCGACGCTTGTACTGAAGTGGTTAACATTCCCTTAGCAGACAGGCCTCCCTGACAGTCCCACATAAAACAACTCCTAACCTGGAAGCTCTTTTTGTCCCTCAGCCAACTTTTCTCCATAGCATATACTACCACTTATCATAGGAAAAAAGAGTCAAAATTCTATCAATTGGAGACAACATACCATTTCCACTGCCATGTATTTCTTTTACAACTTTTTTTGTTGTAACCATCGGCCTCTTTTTTCCTAACTCTCTACTTATCATATGTAACATTTATTTTATTGTCTGTCTCCTCTCATTAGAATATAAATTCCATGAGGGTTGACATTTGTCTGACTTGGTCCTTTATCTCTAGTACCCAGAACAATGCCTGGCACATGGTGCTCAAATGTCTGTTGAATGAATCAATCAATATGGAAAGATTCCACTGGGGTCAAAATCAATCTATAGGTAGGGATTATGTGACCATCTACACAGCATGATTTGGGAGTGCTAAAGGACCTGACTACCCCCAAATGAACTGTTGTGATACCTGAACAGCATTAACAGTAAACCCTCAGTAAATGTTAGCGATTATTACGTGCCAAGCACTTTTCTGAGTACTTTACATGTATTAACTCATTTAATCTACATGTTAACCCTGTAAGATAGCTACCATTATTCCCCTTTATAGGAGGAAACTGAGGTGGAGAGGTTAGGTAACTTGCCCAGGGTCACACAGCTAGTAAATGTTAGTTTTCATAAATAGGATGCAAATGTCTCCTTGGAAAAGTGGCAATAATATGGATTTGTTTATCATTATCTAGCAAAGAAGAGGACCTTGAGGGAATGAGGCATAATACAGATTAGATTTAATGGGAGTGGGGGGAGGAGTAAAGCAAATAAAAAGAAAAGTTCTAAAGTCAGGATTACCTACTTTATGATTGTACATTGAAGGTAGCTAAACTGTTACTACAACTTCTAGGACAAAGGGTAATGGAAAATAAATCCATCTAAGGAATAAGGGTAATTTCAGAATAGAAGTAGACCTTTAGGGGACTTATAAACAAAATTCTATTTTAGATGACAAGTAGAGTTAAATATTTTACAATTTGGTTGCTTAAAAATAAATCTGACACAAAAATTAGAGAATTATGCTATTCATTAACTTAACTACATATTCAACTATGTTAACTCTCTCTTTAGTCAGTAAACACAATAAATTAAATGAAGAATTGCTTCATTATAGATTAAAATATCTGAAGATTCACTAATGGTATCTGCAGGATCAGCCTATAAATTCTAACCAAAAGGTTTAGAATGAAAATTAAAAGGACAACCAAGTATCAAATTATGTCAGTAATACAAAACCATACAAAAAGGATTAAATCTCCTCCTCATATACATATATGCAATGATGTATTAGCACATAATCTAAATGTCAACATTTGGATACATGGAAACAAAACAGTAGACACCATAGTCTTTTCTTATTTCCTTTCCTAGTGGCAAAAGGATAGAGTTTTTTCAGTTCCAAGTAGAAGGGGATATAGGCTGGGATCATCGGCTGTTGTTAACAATTACTATTAGAAGAGCCTCACCCGAAATAAACAGATAACATGATAACTCAAACATATGGAAAGGTAAAATTTAAATGGCTTATATTTTAGAATAAATTAAAGCAATTTCTTGTTAGATTTTCACTAAAATGACTTTTTTTTTTTAACTTGCTTGTGAGAACTTTACTGGGGAGGCAAAAGTCACTATATCTTATTCTGGTATCATTTAAATGGAAATAAAGTTTTGAGACTGAAATACTATAATACGAATGTTTCAAATCAAAGAGATAGTTCACCATAGTGGGAAAAAGACTTGAGAATCATCCAGGACCTAGGTCCAATTCAAACTTTGCCCCATGTCACCTGGGTGACCTTGGCTAATTTTTTAAACTCTCAGGCTCTATTTCCTCATCAATAAAATGTCTAGTTTCAGCTGTTGTGAGGATTACAGATAATTTCTCTGAGGTATTTGGCATGATGCATGGCACTGAAGGAATAATAATGATTAAAACTCTTCCTCCTCTGCCTCCTCCATTTCTGATGAAACAGTTAAAAATGAGAATGGAGTAGACTGCTAATAAATAGTTTAAAGTCTTACTAGGTTATTAATAGCATTCTAAAAATAAGCAAATTGAATCAGACTATCAATATGTCATATTTTTAGATATAAAAATAGAAGTAAAAACTGAATGTTTTCTCTCTAGGAATCATCTATGAAATATAATTTCCTCCAATATTTATTAAAACAGAATCTCTATAAAAATGTCAGAGAGACTTAAAACTTTCACAAGACTTTCCTCACTTATAACAAAAATAGGAAATATACAGGCTCCCTGAAACATTTATCTTTACAAGTTATTTTAAACATTTTCTTCCTAGCCTATCTAGTTAACTTGTAAAATGTTGATAAAAAATTATTCTACAGAAAGCAGGCAAGCCATTCTCATTCATCAAATAATGTTTCTCATTAACACTAAACATGTATCTTGATAGTAATGATTTAAAAAAACCTCATTAATTATCTAACCTAAAATGTTTATGTTTTGAATTAAATTATATGTGCCTCTTTTTCCAGATATTGATCCTTTAAAATTAAGTGGCCCTTTGGTCCCATCTTTCTGTACTAGACAAGATTATATATATTACTATTTAGAATGTCTCAACAGATCTTTTCTTTGTAGTTTAATATTTGTGAACCTCAACAGATATAAAAGCTGTTCAGGAAATGATCCTTTCACTTCCCCCCCTCAGTACAAAGATAAAATAAAGCTTTCTGAAAATAAAGGCATAATGTTTTGAACTAACCATTAAGAATAATTCTAGATAACACTGTACATTTATCACTGCACACACTTAAAAGTAAATTTCAAAAACTAGCTTTTTGTAAGACAAAAGCTCATTATCAATCTCTACAATGAAAACACCACTCTTACCTTTTGGATCATTGTGAGTCAAGAGCTGTATGTCAAATTGTTTAGCAAATGCAGTCAAATCAGGTGGCATCACACAGCAGGAGGCAAGATTAACTTGGTTACTATTTGGTTTTACCTAGAAGTAAAAATACAATGATGACATCTCTCCTAAAGTATAATATAGAAAGTAGAAAGCAATAAACAATTAAAGGACATAATATCAGAATACATGAAAAATCACATTCTATAGTTCTTAAAGTTTATAAAATGAACCATTTAACAACATAATACATCTGCCTAGGAAATAAACATGATTCTAAGTTTGATGGTTTCAGCTACAGAGGGAATAGGTCTTAAAGGTAGAGGATCAAATACAAGTACATTTAATGTTAAAATATGAAATACGGCTAATCAGACAAATTTTGAAAGAGAAGAACTAATAACTTCCAACAGCTGGACAATTAATTTATATATATATATTCTGAATCATCTAAGTCTCTCTAGGAGTTTCTTGGTTACATTCTAGCTATCACCAAGTCAAAGGGAGAAGGGTAACATTTTCTCTAGGGTCTTTCTCTCCATGAGAAGCTCTGAAAGCTCTGAAGAGGAGAAGGCTGAGGATGAAGGAAAAGGAATAAAGAAAAATACAGAGAGTAAAGGTAAAATACTAGTAAGTAACTTCCCAAATAATTTTATAGGTTATTAGACCAGAGGGTGGGAGTGGCTAATTTATGACACTCATTCCATATCAAGTTGTATGAACTGAGAGTTTCAGACACCTTTGAATAATAGTTAGCAAAATATTTGTTACATATAATATTCTTTTACTTAGGAAATTAGAGCCACAGTCTAATAACACATAAAGAAAAATGTAGTATTTTTCTATACATTTTTCAGCACATAAGTAAAACTCAAGGAAATGGCCTTAATTTAGTTGGCTATAAATGCGTCAACACACATTTCCTAGTGTTTCTGTCACTCATTTTAACTGGGATTAATACTCAGTTCAATTAGACATAAATGAAAAAAAAAATACAAACCCAAACTCTAATGATTCAAAACTACCCCCCCCCACAAAAAAACAAAAACCTCCCACATTTGGAAGAGTCACCCCCCAGTGAGTGTCTACTATGTGCAGAACACTAAACAATATGCAGCAAAACCTGAAAAGGGCAGGCTCCTCCCCAAGTGCTCATGATCTACCCACCCTTTACCTGTGCCCACTGATAGAGCTGCTCCAACTGTGTTTTGTCCAAATCGGAGGTACCTATGGCAACAATCTTTTTGCTCTGAACCAAGTTTTCTAATTCTTCCCAGTAAGGCTGTAAATGCTCCAAGGAAAGATTAACTCCATCTTCAATAGGAGGTGAAGCAATGATCACAGAATCAAGCTGTGCTACTCCAAGGACTGAACAGGCTGATGGGAAGGAAAACACAAAGAGGATGTTTGTTACATAATAAAAACAAATATCTCTCTTCTTTTTTTATTCACATGGTTGTCAATGTGCAAAAACCCAAATATTTCTAATGTCCTCAAAGTATCCTACTGAATTCTGTCCATATGGTTCTAAATAACAGATAATTTCTTAATTTACCTTTCATTTAGAACATTTCCAGCTTTTGAAAATGTGTAAGTGCCTATCCACCTACTTGCTCTAAGGGGAAGATCAAGTGGGTTTTTCTGACCTGCCTTCTTCCTAGGATGCTCACAACTACTACAGGCTCTTCTTTCAGGGGAACAGGATTCCTTTTTGTTTCCTATGTCCAAGAATTTTTTGGTAGCTTCCTTATCTTCATAAAATCTTTCTTCTTCTCCAGCTCTACTTGCTCACTAGTATCTCATATGGGTGATCACAAGAATTTTGACCTAATATTCTATAACTGGTAGTCATAGCAAAGAATAAGGCTGAGACTCTGAAAAACTGAATTTATGGTCTTAATCTATATTTACAGAGGTAGATAATTTCTTGATTTCTATAAAATAATTTAAGAGCTTATTTTAAATGATCATTGTTTATTCTACAGTTATATTAAAGAACCAATTATTTAAGTTTTCAACATTTATAAATGCTCAAAGAATGTTTAAAAAAAGGATTGAATAACAGCAATACCACAATAACCGAACCAAGTGCTGAAAATAGATATAAAATACTTGGATTTTGTTGCTGTTATTTTTGCTATAGCACTAAAAGGGCTAAGAATATGATTAAGGAGAATGTCTATCCCTAAACAGACAGTTAACATTTAATTATGTTACATCTTCTACATTCTTCTTATATATCAAAATATGACCCTACATAATTCAATATGATTCCAGAGAAATCTTAAGAAATTTGGCTAGAACTTTAAAAGGTAAAATTGGAATCAGCTCATTTTCTTTTTACCTGGACCTGAACAGAAGGTATAACTAAAAATACCTAGACTAATTTAAAGCCCCCTATTAAGATAAAAAATTAGATTTTTGCTTACCCATGTCAACAGCATTTCTAGTTGATGATGAAGAGTTTGATCCTACAATGAACAGTTTTGCTGGTTAACAAAGAAAACAAAACTGATTACTACATTTGGGTATACATTTTACTATGTGCTAGCATTAATACTGCCATAATACTAAGATGACAGATAATCCTGAATGAATTTTTTCCTTTCCTAGTCACGTAATTTTAAAATTTTCATTTTAAAACATAAAAGTATACTTCCATTGTAATTTTTAAATTATATGCCAGTTGCCAACAAATATGTTTGTCAAAACAAAAAGCAAATATTAATTTCCCATTTATCAGAAGGTAAGTCAGATAAATATAGGGGCTTAAATTTACTTGAAATATACATTTTTATGAATTAAACATTAATGGGGCATATTATGTACTTTTTCCAATAAACCATAATCTATACAAAGACTAACGTAAAAGGCTATGAGAGGAAAACTGACAAAATAATCTACAACTCCACCTTCCTACTACAATCATTTTCATTTTTAGACATTAGTTTCCAGTTTTTGATCATATGAAGCAGAGCATAACATTGTTTCTACTTCTATTTGGTTTATTTTTATGTAATAAATATTTTTTATATATTTATATGTAGTATTTAGTCATCTTAAAATTTTTTATCATAATAGTCACCACTTTGCTCCAACCCTAACTCCCACTGAACTCTGAAAACCCTCCCCACCACTATTCCTCCATCCATGAATTTGTATCCTCTGAAATAGCCTGCTCTTTCTGAGAGATGAAGCATTTTTGGATAGGTAGAAAGAAGAAACCTCTTCATATAGAGAGAATTTTGAAACCTATCAAAAATCTCCAACCACAGAATGTTGCTTTTACTTCCTTTCTAACACAAACAGCAATATAAAATTAACAGAAAGAAATGGGTTTTGAAGTTAGGCATACCTGGACGGATTCCTGGTATAACTACTTACTGGCTGTATGACAACTTTCAAGTTATTAAATGTCACTAGTGCAATGAGAAACAGACCTACTGTGTGGGATTGTTTTGAGAATTATATGAGGAAATATAACAATAAAGTACCAAGTACAGTGACCGGCACAAAGCAAGACTCAATAAATGGTAGTTATTATTATTAGAATCAAAAGATAATACCTTATCTCATCTTACATGTAATTTAGGATTACTATCTCAATAATAATAAAATAGCACAATCACAACAACAACAACATAGTAATAAATAACAGCTACCTAGCACTTTGTGGCAAGCACTGTGCTAAGTGCTTCTTTTGTTATTTCATCCAATTTACAAAGAAACCTGAGAAACAGATATACTCCCATGTTATAGATGAGAAAACTGAGGCTCAGAGAGATTAAATTCTTTTTCAGCCCAAGATTAGACCAGCCAGTAATATGCACACCCAGGAATTTCAATCTAGTCAAGCTCAAGCTTTTAATGACTATGCTATGCTGACTGTAAGGTGAGGGCAGGCGCTGTACATCTTTCCATTTTTGTATTCTTAGAGCCTAATACAGTTTCTGGAATGTAGTACTTACTCACTACCTATGCTGAATGGGACTTATATATGTATTGCCTTTCTCTACGTGCAACTTGTTGCCCAAACTTCTTTCTACACTCCCAGGTGACTTCAGTCACTGCTTACCAGTCCCACCAGAAAGGGAGGGCTTATGCTTGCTTTGGGTAGACACTGCTTCTAAGCTTTCCCTTTATCCTTTCCATTTCCTCCACCTTAATCTTTCTTCTGCTCTGAAATCTGACACATAAATTACAAGACATGACATGAGAACATCATGAAGAACAGCAAGTTCAAGTTCTATTCTTACTCCACTGAAGTAGCCAGCATCGACCTCCTGTATCTCTCTCTTAGAATTGACAATAAAATGATGTTAAAAGACAATCTGTTTATTTCCCACACTTAGTGTCTCAGTCAAGCACTACCAGAAGCAAAGAAAGGCTTATTCCCATGGCTAATAAAACCTCACTATCACTTCCACTATATAACAAAAGGAATTGTAAAGGCTGGACTTTACCAGAAACTTTCATTTCTTCTCTTTCATCAGGATTTATCTTTTCTACTGCATGAGATACAGTACATTCCAAGACATCTGGAAACTCCTATAATAAACATGTAATACTTATTATAAGTATAAAAGTAATGTTTCTGATTGCTTATAAAATTTTCTATTATCCATCATGCCCTTTAGAAACAGATAACCCTCAAACCTGTAGAAAAAAATAGAAACAGATAACCCGTAAGACAATATGGTTCTTTACCTGAGGTCTGGATAGACCTCTTCACAAGTAACACACATAGTAATTTCAGTGCCATAAAAATCCCCTGTGCTCTGTGTATTCATCCCTCCCCCTCTCCCTTCTAAGCCCTGACAACCACTGACCTTTTGACTGTCTCTATAGTTTTGCTTTTTCCAAAATATCAAATAGTTGGAATCATACAGTATGTAGCCTTTTCAGATTGGCTTCTTTCATTTAGTAATATGCATTTAAGTTTCTACCATGTCTTCTTATGGCTTGATAGCTCATTTCTTTTCAGCACTGAACAATTTCATTGTTTGGAGGTACCACAGTTTATTTATCTATTCACCCACTGAAGGACATCTTGGTTGTGAATTTTAACAACATCTTGGTTGTGAATTTTAACAAGTATGAATAAAACTGCTTTAAACATCTGTGTATAGGTTTTTGTGTGACATTAAGTTTTTAGCTCCTTTGGGCGATACCAAGGAGTATGACTGACAGATCATATGATAATAGTATGGTTATATTTGTAGTCATAAGCATTTTAAGCCACATTTTTTTCTGAGTACAACAGAAAAAAGCAAAGGCCATTCCAGTGAATTAAAATGAATAATTTATGAGGATAATGAATACCTGACATTTGAAAAATGTCTACTGACTATATTGCTAGGGTGATAGTCTACGAAAGCAATCTACCAACCAAAACTGTTTGATAATCATTTTTGGTCTAGTAGAAGAATGATTATCAAACAGTTTTCGTTGGTAGATTGCTTTCAACTAGACCAAAAATAAACTGGAATAAAACTCTGATGGTGAGGAAACTGTGGTGGGAATTAAGCACAAGAATCTTAGTATCTTGTCTAGTTAAAGAGTTGACTACTGAATCCAGATTTTCCATTTTACGTTTAAGCCTTCTGGATCAGACTGCCATCTCAGCAAATTAGCCACAAACTGTTTTATGGCTAATTGGTCATTTGACTTCCCTCACAAAACTGAGGAAATTAACTTCCTGCTTACTTCACTTCCCTTTTGACCTGCATGATTTCTGTAGTCACATTTCACTTACCCTGACCAAATCTGGGCTAATTTGGGAACTCCACTCATTCAAGGTCTTTTGGATACAATCTCGAAGCTGCAAAAGGAATGCATTTTGAAACTGTTATACTCTATACACTGTGTACTTCTACAATAAGAGTGTATTAATCTGATAAGCAGGAAAAAAAAGATATCAATACGAAATACCATACAAAGCCAAATTTTAATTCTACAAGGCTTTTGTTTTCTTCAACATACAGACCTGTTTTTATCCTACTCTTATTTTTCAAATTTTCTTGACCTAAAGCAGTAGTCTAATTATTTTTAAAATGTTTTTGTACCAATGAAAATTTAAATAAACTTTTGGAACATAAAACCATTCATAAAGAAACAAAACATTTTTTAAAGAATAAAGTTTACAAACAGAGGAACTTGGATTCAAGCCCAGGCCACCTGACTAGAATTCACATTAACCACTATGCTATATTCCTCAAAGACAAACAAATGATTAGAGAATTAGGGTGGCCAGAGGAACTCCCACATCAGATTCACCTGTGCCTGTTTTATTGAAAGTTTAGATCCTGAGCCCAATCTTAAATCTGCTGAGTCACTCTCCCAGAGCAGCCAGAATTTTAACAAGCATCCTAAGTAACCACTATGTACTAATTAAAGTCTGAGAACCACCAGGATAGACAACTTGTGTAAGGATAGTCCATAACTCATTTCCTAACACTTAGGCACACACTTATAACCTGTTTTCAGTGTTTTCTTAAACAAACAAAACTACATTAACATTATAGTATGTTGTAAATTCATTAGTTTATTTATCTTTGTATCTCTTATGTCAGTGTATTTCAAACTTACTTGATAGTGGTCCTAAGTAAGACATACACTCACATAGTAAGCAAGGGTCTATAGACATATAATGGGACAAAAAAATTCACAAAACAGTATTTATGCTCACTACATGCCAGGCACTCTTATGGCTTCTTCTCCCCCCACCCCAATATTAAGGCAGTACAAGTGTTTTTGCTATATGGATGAATTGTATAATGCACAAGTCAGGGCTTTTAGTGTCCCTGTCACTGGAATAGTGTACATTGTACCTGATAGGTACATTTTTATTCCTCATCCTCCTCCCACCCTCCCAAAAGGCTTCTATTTTATTAGAAAAAAATACTGCTCCATGATTCACTAAACTGATTTATAACCACTAATGGGCCAACACTAGCAATTTGAAATCACTGCCTTATAGACTATCAAGGGCACAGTGTTTTGCATTCTGTGAGCAATCAATGAAAACAGAAATGATTAACTAGAAGCCAGCTGCTGAATTGTAAAAGCATTTTCCTAATAGCAACAACAGAGACTAAATTGAAAAAAACTGATACAAGCACTTTACTGTTTATATCTCAGAACAGATGATTACAAGGGACTAGTTTATCAATTTAAGGGCACAGAGCCATTTATGTTAAGATTTATAATCCACAACAATTATTTATGTGCTATCCACAATCATCCACTGGGATTCAAGTTACAAGGTCTCTATCTTTCTACGAAGTACATTTATAATCAAATTTAAGTCCGTAAATGAAAATCAGTTGATAATCATTCGAGACAGAATTACAAGTCAATACTCTCTTAAAAATTAGTAAAAATTGAGGCAGCAGAATCAACTAGAGGTTAACAATTCTATCATAAGTGCTTTGGTTTAAATCCCAGGAAAATTCTAAGAAATTTTCCTCTGGAAGGACAGCTCATTTGTATTCTTAAGGCTTTCCTGATGAATTCCTCAATCCAGGAAGATAAGAGTATTTTCAGAATATTCACTCCTTTCTTGAAACCATTTCTTTAATAATCTTGGATTCTGCAAAATGTCAGGACAAATCATAGAACAGTCTAATGTTATAATTAAATGAGAAATTCATTGACTTTATCACAAACTTGATTTTAATCTTGTAAATTACATGTTATCTACCGTACATTGAACATTAACTTTGTACTTTTTTGCTCTCTGCCCTTTTCATTCTTATCATACATACATAATATCACTGAAGATAATTATCACCATAATTTAGTGTATCATATCTGGAGTTTTATTAATATAAGAGTTTTAAAAATACTATGATCTAACTGGTCAAATACCCTTATAACAAAGAACTGAGCAAAACAGTCCCACCCACTTAAACAGTGAAACAAAGTATGTGGGCAGAGGTCACACACACATACAAAAATTAGAACTAGAAGAGACCTTTTAAGAAATTTAATTGAACTCTTTACCTAAGGCGTAAATTTTCTTAATAATGACTGATTTATTCAGTTTCTTTAATCTCATCAATGAGGTTGAGACTTTAAGCAGCACGTCCCAATTTGGGGCTTTGGTTGTTACAAAGTTCTTTATGCAGAAACAAAACATACCTTTCCCATTCTAACTAAGCAGTCATAGTTTTCCTATAATATGATGCCATTCCTTCAGGTTTTTCTCAAATGTTTTCTAGTTTCGTTAGTTTTGTCCTACTTTTATGAAGCACCCTAAATAAAAACCAGAATTAGTCCTCTGAACAATGTTTTTCAAACTGTGGGGTTATGACTCAGTGCATTAAGATACCAAATTTTTAAAAATTAAAATAGGATAGAAAAAATCAGAATACACAGTACATAATAAGGGTTAATATCTTTTCATGAAACCTGTGTTTCAGATACACAGATATACGTATATATATTTAACCATGAACTGGATTGTAAAAGGCAGTTTTCACTGTGTAGTCAAAAACTCTGAAAGTCACCATTTCTAGTGTTCTAGTGAGATGACAGAAAATTTTGCCCAATAATATCAATATACATGCAAAATGCTGTACTGAACAATCACCATCAGTGCTGGAAGAAATTAAGGGTTTACATACCAAATACGGAAATATTTACCTCTGGGAGAAATAGTCAAAGTGGTAGTTTAAACAGAACAAAATATACTGAGCTGGAACCTGAAAACTGAATATAGTACGGATTCAGATTTGTTAATCAAGAGTTCTCATCTCTTGATGGGCACTGACTCCCAATACCAGGCCTGGGCACAGGTCCAGCCATACTCAGAAGGATGTCATGTGCTGCTGCATAGTCCACCGCCAACATCTCACATAGGAGAGCAGAAATTGCCCAGGAGCACATCTGATAAAATCACAATATGACATAGTTTAGGAACTTTTTTTTTAAATTAAGATTTCCTTTATCTTTCTGAAGGAACCAGCTAATACGGAGATAAATGCCTGTATGGCGAGCACTTTCATATATTATTTTTTTAATTTTTAATTTAAAAATTTTAAAATTACTAACCAGGCCCGACCCTGCTTAGCTTCCGAAATCAGATGGGATTAGGTGCGTTCACCGTGGTATGGCCGTAGACCATATATTATTTCTTAATTCTCACAACAACCTGATGAAGGTATTATTACCCAACTTTAAAACTGTGTAAAGAGACAGGGAGGCTAAGTAACTTTTTCAAAGTCACATAGCTCCTAAAAAGGTTTTATTATTTTTTAATTACTAAAAGTGTCCCATACCACCAATACGTACAACGTGCAGTCAATGGATGACTATCTGATTAGGAATGGCCTGCAAAAAGTATTTAACAAGTGTAAAATTTCAGATCATTCTCTGCCACCTCCAACTAGTGATTAGTCTTTAGGCGAATGAGGCAGATCAATTTCCAGCAAAAAATACATATATACCTTACTTCAAAGCCAAATTTGAGCGTTTATTCATTTGCCTCATGGCAATAGAGAAACCAATGTCAACATTCTAAAAGTTAAGCGTATTACGAATACTACTTCATCTGAATCCACCAAAGGCTAATCTCTGAAATATTCCTTCACCGGGACAAGGATGAGGGACCGGGAGAGGGACTGAGGGACGTACTGGCCCTCTCTGATCCGGTGCCAGGAAGAGGGACTGATAGAAGCGTCACTTGGAGCGCCGTTGTCTCCGTTAAGTTTTTAAGGCACGTTGCCCCCAGCTGCAGGTCTGGACCAGAGGTGGCGCCGACACCAGCCTCGGCATCCTCCCGCGGGCAGAGCCCAGGTGCGCGCCTCCGCGGACGCCCAGAGCCCTGCCACAAACCCCGGCCCGCCGGCGCTTCCGCCCCCTCGGAGCCGTCCGGCCCGGCCCGGCCCGCGGCCTGCCCCGGGAGCCCTGCGTCTCCGCAGGCGACGCTCGCCGCGCTCACCTCCTCACTGTGCGTGGAAGGGCACTTCTTCCGCAGGCGGCCCCAGTTGAGCAGGTTCCCGGTCTGCAGGTGCAGGGTGCGGGCCCGCGCCAGGAGCGCCCCGGCCGCGCGGCTGTCGGTGCCCATGGCAGCGGCCGTCCGAGGGGGCCAGGCGGCTACGGGGCGGGCGGGAAGGCGGCCGCCCTACAGGACTCGGTGCCCGAGGCCCGAGGGAGGCCGAGAGGGGAGCGCGAGGCTGCCGACTCCTCGCGCCTGGAGCCCGGCCTGCGCTCGGGCCCGAGGGAGGCGGGACGGCAGCGGAGCGGCGGCCCGGGAGGGAGGCGCTGGTGGCTGCTGCTCCGGCTACTGCGGCCGCCGCGGGAGAGTTGACTCCAAACTGAGGGAGCTGTTTCCTGGAAGACAATGACTAAGCAGAAATCCGTGGCCGAGAAAGTGCTTCGTAACCGTTATTCGTCCCGCGGCGGGGCAGGGGCGGGGCGCCAAAGGGCTGCGGGACGCCGGCCCGCGGGTGACTGGCCCTCGGCCTGTGGCGGGCGTGGCGGCGGACGGCGGACGGCGGGCGGGCGCGCGGGCCGAGAGAGCGGGGCGGCGCGGGGAAGGCAGCGTGCCGTAGGGCTCCCCCTGGCGGTCAGCGGACTGCTCGCCCGTCGCTGCCGCCTGCGCCTGGGCCTCGGGCCGTCTCCTGGCGCTCTACGTCTAGCTTCTCAGCCAATATCCGTCACGCTGCCGGTTTTCTCACACACCTTTTTTTCTTTTTTTTTATTTCAGCGTATTGCGGGGGTACAAATGTTTAGGTTACATATATTGCCTTTGCCCCGCCCGAGTCAGAGCTTCAACCATGTCCATCCCCCAAACAGTGCACCCGCACCCATTAGGTGTGAATATACCCATCCCCTCCTACCTCCTCCCACTTGCCCAACACCCGATGAATGTTCTTATTATATGTGCACGTAAGCGTTGATCAGTCAATACCAATTTGATGGTGAGTACATGTGGTGCTTGTTTTTCCATTCTTGGGATACTTCACTTAGTAGAATGGGTTCCATCTCTATCCAGGATAGTATAAGAGGTGCTAGTTCACCATTGTGTTTTGTGCCTGAGTAGGATTCCATGGCATACATATATCACATTTTATTAATCCACTCGTATATTGATGGGCACTTGGGTTGTTTCCACATCTTAACCATTGTGAATAGTGCTGCTATAAACATTCTAGTGTAGATGTCTTTTTTATAGAATGTCTTTTTTCCTTTGGGTAGACACCCAGTAATGGGATTGCTGGATCAAATGGTAGTTCTACTCGTAGCTCTTTGAGGTATCTCCATATTAATTTCCACAGTGGTTGTACTAGTTTGCAGTCCCACCAGCAATTTTCTTATTTGATTTCAAAATGGGTTGTAAAGCATCAGAGACAACTCAAAACATCAACAACACATTTTGTCAAGGAACTGCTAAGGAACATACATTGCAATGGTGGTTCAAAAGTTTTGCAAAGGAGACAAGGGCCTTGAAGATCAGAAGTGCAGTGGCTGGCCATCGGAAGTTGACAACAATCAATTGAGAGCAAACATCAAAGCTGGTCCTCTTACAACTACACGAGAAGTTGGGGAAGAACTCAACATCAGGCATTCTATGGCCATTCAGCATTTGAAGTAAATTGGAAAGCTGAAAAAGCTCGATAAGTGTGTTCCTTATGAGCTTTCCAAAAATTAAAAAATCATTGTTTTGAAGTGTTATCTTATTTTACACAACAACAATAAACTATTTCTTGATCAGATTGTGACATGCGATGAAAAGTGGATTTTACACAACAACTAGGGATTACGAGCTGAGTGGTTGGACTGAGAAGAGGCTCCAAGGCACTTCCCAAAGCCAAACTTGCACCAAAAAAGGCCATGGTCACTGTTTGGTGGTCTCCTGCTGGTCTGATCTACTACAGCTTTTTGAATCCTGATTATACCATTACATCTGAGAAGTATGCTCAGCAAATTGATGAGATGCACCAGAAACTGCAATGCCTGCAGTCAGCATTGTTCAACAGAAAGGGCCCAATTCTCCATGACAATGCCCAACCACACATCAGACAACCAACATTTCAAAAGTTGAACGAATTAGGCTGTGAAGTTTTGCCTCATCCACCATACTCACCTGACCTCTCACCAACCTACTACCACTTCTTCAAGCACTCGGACAACTTTTTGCAGGAAAAAGGCTTCCATGACCAGCGGGATACAGAAAATGCTTTCCAAGAGTTCCTCAATTCCCAAAGCATGGATTTTTATGCTACGGGAATAAACAAACTTATTTCTCAGTGGCAAAATTGTGTTGATTATAATGGTTCCTACTTTGATTAATAATGCTGCTCACAGGGAACATGGCTCAGTCAGATGAGGAATACTGCATTGTGTAAATATATGAGGGAATACCTTCTCCACTACCTCACTAATTCACAATTGGAAGGCCACTTGGTTTTTTGTCGAAACTCCACTGTAGTTTATTTTGCTTGTAACGTTAATGCCAAGGTTTTGTAAATCACTTGTACATGTGGGAATAGTTGTACACAATTTAAACCAGAGTCTTAGGTGGCCAAAATATTTTTTTTAATCTTTGGACTGTGTTTTTATAAAATCAATGCTGATTTTAACTTCATATTTGTATCTATAAACTGGCAAATCTCATGACAAAAAAATGTACTTAAGCCCATCTTCATTTATATAGTGTCAAGAACTATTTTTGAATTATACATAAAATCTATTTTTCATATGAAAATAAAAGATATAACAAAAAAATAATGTGTTTGAGCCTAGTTATAATGACTTAAATAAAATTCACGGCCTGATACCACAATTACTTTCGCACCAAGTTAATATGTCTTCTTCTGAGAAATGTTATTCATATCCTTTGCTCATTTTTGAATAGCATTATTTTATTTTTTCTTATTGACTTGTTGGAGCACCTTGTATATTCTACTTATTAATCCCTTGTCAGGTGGGTAGTTTGCAAATATTTTATCCCATTCTGTGGGTTGTCTCTAGTCTTTGTCGATTGTTTCCTTTGTTTTGCGGAAGATTTTTAGCTTGATGTGATCTCATTTCTCCGATTTTCCTTTGGTTTCTGTGCTTTGGGTATGACTCAAGAATTTCTTGCACAAACCAATGTCCTGAAGCATTTCCCAATGTTTTCTTGGAGTAGTCTCATAGTTTCAGGTCTTAGATTTTACTGTGTGATCCACTTTGATTTGATTTTTGTATAATGTGAGAGATAAGGGTTTATTAAATAGTTTCATTCCTCTGCATATGGATATACAGTTGATCCAGCAACATTTCTTGAACAGACTGTCCTTTCCCCACTGTATGTTCCTGGCAACTTTGTTTGTTTATTTGTTTGTTTATTTCAGCATATTATGGGGGTACAAATGTTAGGGTTATGTACATTGCCCATGTCCCCCCTCACCTCTCGAGTCAGAGCTTCAAGTATGACCATCCCCCAAATGTTGCACATCTCACTCATTATGTTTGTAAATACCCATCCCTTCCTCTCCCCTCCCACCTGCCCGACACCCGACAAATGTTATTCCTATATGTCCACTTAGGTGTTGATCGGTTAATATGAATTTGCTGGTGAGTACATGTGGTGCTTCTTTTTCCATTCTTGAGATACTTCACTTAGTAGAATGGGCTCCAGCTGTATCCAGGAAAATACAAGAGGTGCTATATCACCATTGTTTCTTAAAGCTGAATAGTACTCCATGGTACACATATACCACATTTTATTAATCCACTCATGTATTGATGGGCACCTGGGTTGTTTTCACAACTTTGCAATTGTGAATTTTGCTGCTATAAACATACGAGTGCAGGTGTCTTTTTTGTAGAGTGTCATTTGAACTTTTGGGTAGATGCCCAGTAATGGGATTGCTGGATCAAATGGTAGATCTACTTGTATCACTTTAAGGTGTCTCCATATTGCTTTCCACAGAGGCTGAACAAGTTTGCAGTCCCAGCAGCAGTGTAGGAGTGTTTCTATCTCTCCGCATCCACACCAACATTTATTGTTTGGGGACTTTTTGATAAAGGCCATTCTTACTGGAGGTAAGTGATATCTCATTGCAGTTTTGATTTGCATTTCCTTGATGATTAGAGATGTTGAGCATTTTTTCATATGTTTGTTGGCCATTATTCTGTCTTCTTTTGAAAAATTTCTGTTCATGTCCTTTGCCCACTTTTTGATAGGGTTGTTTGATTTATCCTTGCTGATTTTCCTGAGTTCTAAAGAGATTCTAGTTATCAGCCCTTTGTTGGATGTGTAGCTTGCGAAAATTTTCTCCCGTTCCGTGGGTTGTCTGTTTGCTCTCTTGACAGTTTCTTTGGCTGTGCAGAAGCTTTTTAATTTGATCAGGTCCCATTTATTTATTTTTGTTACTGCTGTGATTGCCTTTGGAGTCTTCTTCATAAATTCTTTGCCTAGGCCAATGTCTAGAAGAGTATTTCCAACGTTTTCCTCCAGAATTCTAATAGTTTCACACCTAAGGTTCAAGTCTGTTACCC